>ML801462.1:38647-60834 GCA_009831015.1 Picea engelmannii | reverse complement strand
AAAAACCCTAGACATCCAAAAAACCTAACCCTAGGAGATGAAGCGCCAAAAGTCATGTGGGCCCCGTTTGGGTAAGTTAGTACATTAACTTCCCGGGGTCGTAACTTTTGCATACGATCTCTGTTTTAGGCGTATGATAGCCTGTTGGAAAGGTATCATCGAGGAGATTCATTTTGGGGCCTCAATCATGCCTTTGGCTATCATTGAGAAGCTCAATCCTGAAAAACCTTCATTTAGGCCCTCAAAATGGCCCCGGAAGTAAAAACTGCTAAAAATAGTAAATTGCCAGAAAACTCTTTTGAGCCAGTTGGGAAAGGTGGGTGGCCATCGATATCCACCTGGATCAGAAGGATCTGATCCAGGTGGATATTCGTGGCCACCCACCTGTTCCAAATTCCAACTAGATCATCTTGATAGTTTTTAGTTCACCACGTTTCTCTGTAATGGAGACATTTCTTTGTAAGTGTGGGTTCTGCACTTACAGGGGTGTCCTGAATCCCTACACAGCATCCAGGTGGATATTGGTGTTTTCCCACCTATTCCACCTGGCTTAGTTTGGAAGTTTTTATGTCAGTACATATTTTTGTACTTCCAGGGCCGTTTTGGGGCTCTAAACAATTTTTTCTTGGCTTTCCATAGTCAAACTATAAAAAAAAAAGTCAGAGTTTGACATCATAATGTGTAGTTCTCAAAAATACCTTTCCAACGGACTATCACAGGCCTAAAACGGAGATCGTATGCAAAAGTTACAACCTTGGGTAGTTAATGTACTCACTTACCCCAACGGAGCCCACATGACTTTTGGCGCTTCATCTCCTAGGGTTAGGTTTTTGGATGTTTAGGGTTTTGGCATTCATGTTTATCATAAAAATTCCTTCATAGCCTCATTGTAATCATCTTCTGATGAATGAATGTAGTCGTCATGTCTCTTCTCAGAGATAAAGCTGCCACCGTTCTAGCGAGTCTTGCACTCTGTATTTTTACAGTCTCTGTACATTTCTTTAATTAATAGAAATCATGTATTGTTGTATTTCTCTGTTTCTGGCAATTATTATGTGTATTTCATTGTAATATCTTTGTTTTCATTTTTTTCTGAAAATAATATGGATCGGTCATCAAGGACCTTCCATCCATCCCAATGATGGCTCAGTTGTGTTGGAGTCTCATCCTTTGTGTGATGGTGTCATAGTGTAGTGTGTGCTTTGTTAATAATTTGTTCCTCTGAGCTTGCTTTCCATTGCTTTCCTTCATCTCC
Organism: Picea engelmannii; assembly: GCA_009831015.1. Lineage (NCBI taxonomy): Eukaryota > Viridiplantae > Streptophyta > Pinopsida > Pinales > Pinaceae > Picea > Picea engelmannii. The sequence continues at coordinate 59,579 of ML801462.1, read as the reverse complement.
TTAAAAGTAGGGTTCCTTAGATTTCAGAGCATTTATTTTTAGAGTGTCGAAGGATTAGTAATTAACTATCATTTATTTCATTTCTTTTTTTTGGGACTTTTATTTTTACAGTGTTCATGTTTAGTAGTTCTATTTTTAGATAGTTTTTTTCTAGCAATTCTATTTATAGACTATAGTTAATTGTTTGACTAGTGATTAGTCATTAATGACTTGTTTACATATGATAATGAGTTGAGCACATTAAGTAGAGAGAATATTCTCTCCACTAGTGCACCTCATTCCTCATGTACAATTGCATCTTATCTAGAGAGGAAAAGGAAAATCTACTCCAGCGACTTGACACATGTTAGTGGGATATTCTTTAATGTGGGGCAACCCTCTTAGTATATCCAATGTGTCAATTCATGAGAGTTAAGTGTATGTTTTGTTATTTTATTTATCTATTAGTTGTCTTCTTCCACAACTTGGTTGCTTGAGATAAGCACATGGAAAGTTTGAGTGTGTGTTGACTTGAGAGAAATCAAGCAAGTGGAGCGCCTACCTTCCTAGGGAATATCCCTCATGTATTGTATCGTTGTAATCATCCTTTAATGATTAACTAGAGATAATATTCTCTCCACTAGTGCGCCTCACTCATCATGCACAAGTGCACCTTATCTAGAGAGGAAAAGGTAGATCTACTCTAGTGACTTGACACATGTCAATGAGATATTCTCTAATGTGGGTGACCTTCCTAGTATACCCAATGTGTCAATTTAGGAGAGTTAATTGTCTTGTGTTATCTTCTTTATCTATTAGTTGTCTTCCTCTGTCACTCGGTTGCCTGAGATAAGCACGTAGCAAGTTTGAGTGTGAGTTGACTTGAGAGAACTAAAGCAAGTGGAGTGCCTACCTTCCCAGGGGATCTCCCTCATGCATCATATCATTGTAATCATTCTTTGATGGTTAAGGAGAAGTAATGTGATTGTTGTTACAAGTTTCAAATCTATCTAGTTTTGATTCTCAAACTTAATATTTTTTATATAGTGGATGACTTGGCAAATTAATCTAAAATTCAAATATGTTGTGTCACTATTTTTGATCTATACTTTAGTGGTTTTAGTTTTTGAAAATGTTAAGTTTTGATTGGTGTTTTGTAAGATTTTAAGTATTAGTGGTTAGTTAGATCTTTGAGTTCATATCCACATATCATGAATTAAAATTTTAACACGGTATCAGAATTGTTTGACTAAAAAGTTTTTTTTCAATGAATACAAGTACTGACTTGTGAGAGGGAGTTGATTCTAGGGAGAAATTCAATGGGTATAATGCCCAAAAATTTCTAGTCACTGGAGTGATCCATGACTAAGAAAGTCACAAATACCTTTGAAAAGTTGAACTATTTTTATGCTTGTGACTGCTGAATTTAACGTGTAAAAGGTTGTTGATTTTTTTTGTTGCATTCTTTTGTTTAAGTTATGATCCATGGCACTAAAAAAATGGTGGGCTTCAAAATGTTAGGTCTCATGAAATGTGACCAATTATAGGGGGGACTCTAATTTCACTACTTCAAAGTACAATTTGGAGAGGCTAATGGAAGATATTGATCTTGGGGCATACTCCAAGGAAAAGTAGCAACTCCTACCAATCCTCAAGAGTGATCTATGTTAGCACAAATTTTTGCATCGTTAGATTTTTTACCTTCTGATAATTGCACCATTCTCACTAGGCCTCTCGTCTTCCACTGAAATCATTTTATCGGGTGGATTTCTATCAAACATCATTGTCTTTCATTGTCCAAGTTAAGCTCTAGTTTTTTTCTTCCCTGACTATGCCTCAAAATCCTAGCTTGCCCTTGCTTTTATTATTTGAAATCACATCGATACATATAAAAATTACATAAAATCAAATTATAAATGATATTTGATTTTAGTATTTTAGTCTTAGTCTTGGTATTAAAAGGGAGGGAGTGATTTGTTATATAAAAGAAAATAAAAATTAAATGGAGTCTTTGAGGCAAAAAAGGTTTTGGGCTTAGCCATCGAGCCCTACTTTCAAATTACAAGTAAACACACCTATCAAGCACCAACATCAAAGCTCATCGCACAAAGCGCACAGGACGAGACCAAGCGCCACGAAGGAGGATCCCGTAAGGGACAAATCACGGTGCACTACACGTTTAGTAAGTTGGAAGAACAACAATGCATATAAACATAAGAGTTTTATTTCGCTCATTGCATGTGGGATATCCCCACTACATACAAAACGAAATGCAATGGGTGTCAGTGTCTCGTCTATGTGTTGACAAGGGTTTGAAGCATATGCAACCACAAAGAGATCCCAYACTGTCAAGTTTYCGGGTGTCAAGTTTCCAAACTTGACAGTGTGAGATCAAGTTTGCGGGTGTCAAGTTTCCAAATGACAAAAATCTTGCAAGTGTCATGGGCGAGTTCATGAATGACTATCAGGGAAAACCGTTGTTTCCATGATCCAGGTGGATATTGGTGGCCACCCACCTATTCCAACTGGTTAGTAAGTTGGAAGAACAACAATGCATATAAACATAAGAGTTTTATTTCGCTCATTGCATGTGGGATATCCCCACTACATACAAAACGAAATGCAATGGGTGTCAGTGTCTCGTCTATGTGTTGACAAGGGTTTGAATCATATGCAACCACAAAGAGATCCCACACTGTCAAGTTTCCGGGTGTCAAGTTTCCAAACTTGACAGTGTGAGATCAAGTTTGCGGGTGTCAAGTTTCCAAATGACAAAAATCTTGCAAGTGTCATGGGCGAGTTCATGAATGACTATCAGGGAAAACCGTTGTTTCCATGATCCAGGTGGATATTGGTGGCCACCCACCTATTCCAACTGGCCCCTCCTGTCTGTTTTTTGTTCAGCATGTTCTTTTGTACTTCTTTGTAATTGTGGGTTCTACACTTATTGGGTTGTCTCAAGCCCCACACATCCTCTAGGTGGATATGGGTGGCTTCTTGCCTAATCCAACTGGCTTATTTTGTATGTTTTCATGTCATCACATCTTGTTGTACTTCCAAGGTCGTTTTGGGGCCCTAAACGTTGTTTTTTTGGATCACCACAGTCAAACAATAGACAAAGTCAGAGTTTGACGATGGAATGTGTAGTTCTATGAAAGACCTTTCCAACGGGCTATCACGCACCTAAAACGGAGGTCGTATGCAAAATTTATGGCCCTAGGAAGTTGAGGTACCAAATTACACCAACTTAGCCATAGGGCCCACATGACTTTTGGTGTTTCACCTTCTAGGGTCAGGTTTTTGGATGTCTAGGGTTTTGGCATTTATGAGTAATATCAAAAATGTCTCTAAAGCCTCATTGTAATCCGTTTTACTCAGACGGATGCACGTAGCAGCCACATCTCTTCTTAGAGATAGCTACGACCATTCGAGCAATTGTTTCAATTCTGTAGTTTTACAGTTTCAGGCTATTTCATTATTTAATAGAAGATATTGTTCATTGGATATTTTTGTTAGTCTTCATATCTCTATGTTTATTGTATTTAGTCTGTTAATCAGTTTGTTCCACTCCTAAATCTGGATTAGTGGTATCAGAGAAGTCTGCTCTTCATTTATTTTTCTTTGTGCATGTCCCCGACAAGATATGGGTACAAAAAGTTGGGACTTGAACCAATCAAGCCATTACAAGATCGTTCGCGATGAGCCCGACAACAACCCATGGGAGAAGAAAATAAAGATGATGGAGCAGGAGATCCTATTAAAATGTTGCTCGAGGAAGCCCTCACGTGACAAAGAAACGAAATGATGGACAACTTCGCGCAGATCCTTCGATGGTTGCCCACAGGAGAAGCATCTTCATCAAACGACCATGCAACCCCCTTCAAGGTACAGGTAAATTTTTATATTCCATTATTTGAAGGACTGATAGATGCGGATGTTGTAGATAAATGGTTGAATCTGCTCGAAGGATATTTTTTAGTCCACAATTTTTCCGATAGGGAAAAGATCACTTTTGCACTCCTCAAGGTCGTTCCCCATGTTAAAGATCGGTGGGATACTTACTCTGAGCAAAGGGTTGTGGAGGAATCTACAATGTTTGTGGTGGACCCTACATGGGATTCCTTCTGGGACGCCATTAAAATATAGTATAACCATGTTGGAAGCTATGAGGACCAGTACACCAGATGGACCACCCTACGTCAAGAAAGGGACCAGAGAGTACGAGATTTCACCAATATTTTCCATACCCTACGCACCAAATTGAGTATCAAAGACTGAGCGTCATCTGGTGCTCAAATACCGCAGTTGTTTGCATAGATACATTCAAACATAAATGGAGTTCTTGGACATCGACTCACTGGGCATGGCTTATAGATACACTATCAAGATCAAGCGGAAATTTAAGAAGAAATGACAAGAGTTTGGATCTGCAAACCCCTCACAACCGAAGTAGGGAAAAGACAGCCCCAACCCACACAGCAAGGGACCAAGTAGAGACGGTCTCCCTCAGGACAACCATTCCAAGCTGCAACACAATAAGGGCAATGAGAAGATGAAGACGGACACGGGAAAATAGTGTGAGTACCAAAACATTCCTTGGCACAACACCGAAGAATTTCGCTCCAAGCAGTCCCTCGTGGTCGAGCTGAAGGCTTCCAAGTCAAAGGTCGATTCTGATTCCGAGTCAAATCCTGAAGGAGGGAAGAAGATTATCGATGTTGAACCCAATGCCACTGTTGCTACCACCAAAGTCCGGCCAAGTGAACCAGAAGAACCAGAGGAAGGGGAACGCCTCTTTCACTCGCAGATGTGGGTCAAGGGGGCTCCGCTTCATTTCATTGTCGATAGCGGTAGTCAGAAGAACTTGATTTCAACAGAGGTCGTCAATCGGTTGGACCTGCCAATGACACTGCACCCGCAACCCTACACCATCGGTTGGCTTTGCCAAGGAAGAGATCTTCGTGTCAGCCAACAGTATCGTTTTCCCTACGACATCAAGCCTTTCAAAGATGAGGTATTGTGTGATATTACTCCCCTTGAAGTTTGTGATGTTATTTTAGGACAACCATATTTTTGGAAGCATCATGTTGTGTATGAGTCTAGACCCCGCAGTGTTATTATTACTTTGGGTAGAAAATTGTACAGGATCCCATAGGTAGCGTTGCCCACTGTTATTTCTTTAATCTCTGCTAAGCAATGCAGTAAGGTCATTTCACATACCAGGAAGTTCGTCTTCTTTGTGATCTGTGCTCACAGTAAGTAGAAGGTTACGACCACATCCATGGCCTCTACACAGCACCTCTCTTTGCAGTAAAAGCAAGTGGACGAGATCATGGAAGAATACAGAGACATCTTCTCCTCGCCTACATGGGTACCGACACACTGCCAAGTCAAGCATCCAATTGATTTGACCCCCGATGCACCTCTACCTAATGGACCAGTCTATCGACGCTTGTTGATGGAGAATGACGAAATCATGCATCATATCCGAGAGCTTCTTCAAAAGGGGCACATCATACCCATCTTCTCCCCTTGTGAAAGCCCGATTTTACTGGTGCATAAGAAGGACGAGACTTAGTGACTCTACATTGATTACAGATCCTTAAAGAAAATCACAGTCAGGAACCGCTACCCCATTCCTAGGATTGATGACCTTCTTGGCCAACTCAAGGGGGTAAAGTTCTTCAGCAAGATTGACCTAAAGTCTAGCTACCACCAGGTTCCCATCGAACCAAATGATGTATGGAAGACAACATTCAAGTCTAAAGAAGGTCTCTACGAATGGCTAGTCATGTCCTTTGGCTTAACAAATGCACCAACTACTTTCATGAGGTTGATGGCTGATGTATTGAGACCCTTCACCAACTCATTTGTTGTAGTATATTTGGATGACATCCTCATCTTCAACAGAACGTGGGAGGAGCACATGTGGCATATTGAGCAGGTTTTGAGCACTATGCGGCAGCACAAGCTTTATGCCAACTTGGAAAAAAATTATTTTGGCATGAACAAGATCCAATACTTGGGATACATTGTTGATGAACATGGGGTACATGTTGATCTAGCTAATATCCAATTCATTCGTGACTGGTCAGCCACAACCACACTGACCGATCTTTAGATCTTTTTGGGACTAGCCAACTTCTATCGACGGTTCGTGTTGGGATTCTCCCACATTGCATGGGCCCTCAGCCAGGTAACCAAGGGCGGTGGTAGGGCCAAGTTCATGTGGGGGAAGGAGAAGCAATGAGGATTCGATGATCTGAAGCATCGTTTGTGCTCTACTCCAGTACTCTCCTTGCATGATCTACAACAACCATTTGAGATTGAGACTGATGCATCTGACTATGCTATGGGCGCAGCTCTCACTCAACACGGGCATTCAGTGGCATACCATAGTGAGACACTCTCCGATACTGTCCGAAATTACCCCACCTATGACAAGGAAATGTATTCCATTGTACAAGCCTGTCGTCAATGGAAACATTACATTCTGGGGAAAGAGATGATCATATACACTGATCACTAGCCTCTGCAGTTCATACAGACACAGGGGAAATTGCAAAACAACTGCCATCAGAAGTGGTCCACCTACCTACAGCAATTACATCTCAACATCAAGTATAAGACAAGTATCTCCAATCATGTCGTTGACTGCCTCATTCGGCCTCCTGTGGCTGCACTCACCACTGTGCTCCTTTCCTATGGACATGAAGCACCTGAGTGGCCCCAACTTTATCAACAAGATCCGGACTTCGCCACCACATATCAGCTCTTGGGTACAGGCGCAACTGTCACTGATTTTCACATTCAGGACAGACTCTTATGCCACATGGGCCATCTCTGTGTTCGTACAAGTGAGCATGCAAAGCTGATTTGGGAAGCCCACTACAAGTGGCAAGACATTTTGGCGTAGAGAAAATTGTGGTTGTTCTTCAGAAACATTTTTATTGGCCAAAGCTTCAACATGACGTCAGCAAGTATATCGGATCTTGCACTGCTTGTTCCATTTCCAAGCTAGCCATCAAGAAGCAAGGCTTATACACCCCTCTTCCTATTCCCGAGAAGCCTCGGGAATCCATCTCAATGGATTACATGTCTAGCTTGTCGTCCACCAAGCAAGGAAATGAATGTGTTTTGTGGTTGTTGATCGGTTTTCGAAGATGGTCATCCTCACAGCCTGTAAGAAGAATTTCACGGTGGAAGATATTGCCAAGATCTTCTTCGAATGAGTTTGGGTCCACTTTGGGATACCACAGACCATCATCTATGACCGAGATAGCAGGTTCCTCAGCACCTTTTGGTCGAGTCTCTGGTCTTTGTTGGACACCAAGCTAACAAACTCCATTGCTTTCCACCCCCAAACCGATGGCCAAACAGAGGTCGTCAATCAGATGATTGTGCACATCCTACGCATGTACAATTCTAAGCATCCACGTACATGGGATGAGAATCTTCCATATGTCCAACACAGTTACAACAGAGCTCTCCATAGTTCCATCGGCCATAGCCCATTTTAGGTGGGTTTGGGATTCCAACCCTTGGGACCCATTGATGTTTCACTTCCTCTTGCCACCACACAGACAGACTCTTCCCTTTATGAGTCTACGGTCGACAAATCCACTAGATTCATTGAGTGGATTCAACACATCCACCAGCAGGTCCAAGAGATTTTGGAGAAATCCAATGCTAAGTACAAGCAGCGCCATGATCAGCATATGGTACCACACCAGTTTCAGGTTGGTGACAAAGTCTTGTTACATTTGCAGAAGGAGAATCTCATCGGTCCCCATCGGAAGCTTCGCCCACTTCGTTATGGGCCTTACACTATCACCAAGGTTGTGGGTAGCAATTCTTTTGAGCTCAACACTCCACCCTTCCTTGGTCTACATCCAGTATTCAATGTGGACCTCCTTCGACCATATTTTCCACCATTATTGGACATCTTCGAGATCATAAAACCACTGACACCAATAGAGCTCAACCTTGACTGCATGGAACAAGCATCCACTGATCAGATAGTAGACACACAGGTCAAGGGAACTCGCCAGCAACGAATCCAAATTCATCGGGCTATCAAGGCAGGGCACCTCGTACACCAAGGCAAGTGGCTCACCCAGGGTCAAATCTAGCAGACGTTTCTTCACCTGATGAAGGAATGCAACGCAATGGATACCATTGTTTCCTAGGGGGGGAGGATTGATCCAGGTGGATATTGGTGGCCACCCACCTATTCCAACTAGCTCCTCGTATATGTTTTTTGTTCAGCATGTTCTTTTGTACTTCTTTGTAATTGTGGGTTCTACACTTCTAGGGATGTCTCAAGCCCCACACATCCTACAGCTGGCCTCTTGCCTAATCCAATTGGCTTATTTTGTATTTTTTCATGTCAGCACATCTTGTTGTACTTCTAGGATCGTTTTGGGGCCCTAATCGTTGTTTTTTTGGCTCTCCACAGACAAATTGTAGATGTAGTTAGAGTTTGATGGCAGAATGTGTATTTCTCTTAAATACCTTTCCAACGGGCTATCATGTGCCTAAAACTAAGGTCGTATGCAAAAGTTACCTCCCTGGGAAGTTGAGGTACCAAATTACACCAATTTACCCATAGGGACCACGTGACTTTTGGTGTTTCACCTTCTAGGGTTAGGTTTTTCGATGTCTAGGGTTTTGGAATTCATGAGTAATATAAAAAGGGCCTCTGGAGCCTCATTGTAATCCGTTATGCTCATACAGATGCCTGTAGCAGCCACATCTCTTCTCAAGGATAGCTACCACCATTTGAGCAAGTGTTTCAGTTCTGCAGTTTTACAGTTTCAGCCTATTTCATTATTTAATAGAAGATATTGTTCACTGGATATTTGTGTTATTCTTCATATCTCTGTGTTTATTGTATTTAGTATGTTAATCAGTTCGTTCCGCTCCTAAATCTGGATCATGCCATGTCAATGGTCTTTGACTATGCAGAGGATGATGATGTATTTTAAGAATGTGTGGATGATTTTCTTGCTATGGAAGAAGTGTCAGTTTTCTATCGTTTGGGGAAGGATCAAGGATGGTTCGTGAGATTTTTGTTATGGTTGTTGCGGTTTATGAATGTTGACCTACAAGATGTAAAGGATCCAGAGGTTGAAGGCACTTATTATTTTGAGGACAATTTTGTTTTAGTCAGGTTTTTCAAGCGCGCTCGAGTAGTCAAGATTTATGCATTTATTATCAATCATTTGAAGAAAAAGATGCTAACTATGATGGGAAAATCTAAGGCTCAACAACGTCTCATTGATAATTTGAAGGAAATGATTATACTACAGGTGCAACCCGTAACATGATTGGTCAGGTTTTCTCACAATGTAGTATTTAGGACTTTCATCTTCAAGATCAAGGTGATGGAGGTTTTCTAGATCTTTTATAGGATTCTTGCTACTGTGCTTAATTTTATTGGAATGGGCAGTCCAACTCCTGGAAATGTTGGTGCTACAAATGGGCCAACCGTAATAATGCATGTTTTACCAACTCATGGTCAACAAATAACTGGTTCAAAAGGCCAAGACCGACGGGATAATTCTAGTAGTGGATCCCAGATTGTAAATCAAGAACAACCTGGTCTAAGTGTTGTCCAAAATTATCCTTGAACTTGTGTATCATAATTTACACATGCATGCAGGGACATCATTGGCTTCTGGAGGATCTCCAGTAATTTCCCTTGCAATTTTTGAACAAGAAATGCCTCAAAACTAGTTGGGCTCTACAACATAACAACATATAGTACAACAAGGACCATCTAATGAGCATTTGGGTGTGGAAAATGATGCCAGAGACATATTGAGAATGGTAATTATAGAAATATAATAGTCAGTAGCGGCAGTGACATGGCAAACTTGGTGAACTCTATGTTGCAGCAAGTAATGGGAGCTTACACTCAATCTGGGAGACCAAATCAACAACAGTTTGATGAGCAACTGCAATGGCATCCATCCTAGCTAATGTACACATTCCTCCACGAAGAGATCATCAGATATGATCAAATAAAGGTTGGTGATAAAGCATCAATAGTCAGGAACAGAGAGTTTGCTGCGAAATCATACAGTTTTCCCAGATTTGATTTTGTTGGGGATTTTCAATTGCCAAATGTGTTATATTGGCTTCAAAGCTTCATCCAGTCATGAGGGACAGGTGTCCCATCATTTATATTATTTATATTACACAACATGTGTTTCTTATTTTGTATTAATGACTGTAGACAGGATCCTAGAATCTAGGGGTTTGTTGATTTTTTTTTTGTTATCTCATGCAACGAATTCCTTGAGGGATAAAATCCTATGTAACAGATGGACATCGGCTTCCTTGAGAGAGTAAAACATGTGTAGACTATATATAGGTAAGAGGTATCCTTTTAGAGAGGTTGGGGCCAGGGGGGATTCAGTCTGAGGGACTGAGAGAGATATCCGCAGAGAGTTGAAAGTATGTGTTATAATTTGACGAGCTTTCTCTACTTCTATGTAAAAGAAATTCAGCTGATAAATAAAGCATTTTAATCAGTTAGTCTATCCTATCTTTGTGTTATCATTTTTTCTCAATTTTCTTCCATTGGATGTGTGTTGTTTATATATGATATATGTGAGCATATTTCACGCTGAAGACATTGTGGTAAGGATTACTACAATATCTGTCATGAAACACATTTAATATCATTTTGTAATGTTTGGAAAGGATTTCTAAATTACTGCAAATTCTTCATGTAGCTATATCGAGAGCATTTTTCCTTTGGTCTAACTTACAACGTTGTTTTCCCATATTCTTCAATCATAACTTTCAATCTCATAACTGATCAATGCCTTGTTTATCCTGATTTCTCTACCCATAGAATGTTAGGTTAGGTTTATTGTATTTAAAGGACTCCATGCCCAATGAACCACTGTTGATTTGTAGTCAACCCACTGCCTTATTTTTGATCTTATTACCTTAAAAAAATTTAAAAATCCAAACCAAACCATTTCTGAACCTAAGATGTGCTAGGCTTGTTCCTAAGGCAGTCTAGGAACAAATTCTAGTGTTAACATTTTTTGGTGTCGTTGTCAGGGATCGAAAACATGAAGAATATCTTCCTTGGGAGAACGACAACGATCATAACCATGATTTGATGGTGAACAAGTGTTGGTCACATAGTACAAATTGCATCATTCACCTGGCGACTCCAATCAAGTTTCAATCAAATTCAAAGACTCCAATGGAGGACGAGCTCATTTGACATAAATATGGAAGCTATTTTGGCTCGAAGGTATGCATTTTGTGAATTCTCTAATATACCTGGCTTTCCAAATTTTGTACCTAATAGAGAAGTATGGGAACATTTCCTTCCGAGGTTTGGAGGAAACGAGCATGACCATCCTGGTGAGCACCTGTTGGATTTTCACGAGTGCATGCATAGGCTAAATATAAATCATGAGGATGTTCTTATTAAAATGTTCAGATTTTCTTTGGAAGGACATGCTCGAGAATGGTGTAGAAACCTCCCTGTTGCTAGCATTCATACGTTGAAATATTTTCATACTTCTTTCAATTGTTATTGCAAACAAATCCATTGTGTTGATCTCCTGTATGAAGAATGTTGTTCGGAGTTTGATTTTTTATATAAAAAAATTGCCAACTTTAAAGATCAGGGTGTTGATAGTAAAGAAAATGTTGAAGAAGAAATTGTTTCTCACGAGCTTCAACAGATTTCCCATGGTTTTCAAAATAATATGCTTTCTCAAGAAACTAAAACTGAAGCAGATGAGCAGATTTCTAACATGTTTCTTGCTGAAATTTTTCTTGTTTCTGACCAATGTGAGGATGTACTTAATTCGGTAGAATCTCCATTCAAAGGCAATGAAATAGGCCTGCAACAACCTTTAGTTTCACAGACAAATGAAATTGGCAACCATGAAACTGGAAATATGCAAAGACAATCCAATCTACAACATGAAGAAATAGTTGTCCTTGATCTAATGGTAGCTGATTTGAAAGATTTTATCAGCATGAATCATGCATCTTTCAGCCCGAAAAAAAAGGATAGCAGGATTCTTTATGCAACAGATCTAACACCGAGGCAGTTTTCTCTCTTAGATCAGCTGGAGGTTTTTCATGAATTTCATGATCTTGTGGCGTTTTGCATGGAGTTGTATTTTTCAAAGGTCTCCAATGCTCTAGTTTTGGGCATGATTTCAGTTTACAGCCGTAATTATTGGTTGCTCATTCATTTTCTACTGCAGAAGTCCTTGTATCACTGCATGGTTTCATTTCACCTGCAAGGAAGAAGACCATGTTGTTAGTAAAATGATTACATTTCTACATTGGAAATTTTCTTTTACATGACCATCTTGACTCCTGCTGGTTAGTGTAGGAGTTTGTATGAATAAGCTCAATATGTGAGCATTTTGTTTCCAGTTGCATTTGGTTTGTAGTGTGCAGGTGTTTTAGTTTTCAATAATGAGCAGAAATGCTCTGAAGTCTTGAACAATTCACAGTTTGCATCTCTGGTTGATTGTAGCACATCATAGACAAAGTACAAGTTGAATGAATGAAATGAATAAGACCTATGGTCTGAAAGTTCTTGGCAGCTCGCAGGGAGCGTGTCATCCCCCATGGAGCCAAAAGATGTTAGCACATAGAATTGTAGGGGTCAAAAAGAATCATTTTGGTTTTGCTTTTTAGTCACACCTTTGATCCTTACATCATTACCATTGCATGTCACCTCTCGATGTTACAAAATGTTCTCTTTGTCATCATCCATATGTTTAAATGTCAAGTTAAAGACAGTTGTATGTGCTTCCAACTCACTAGGATAGTTTTCAACGTACTCATAAGTACCCCACGCATTCAACTGTTATCATTGCAGTTAAAGAATCATGACAAAGAAGATCTTATTGTTTCCAGAGCTTGTATTTTAAACTAATTCTCAAGGATTGTGTCATAAAAGTTACTAACAACTTCCTCCAAGTGTGAAAATTTTGTTTGAGCTAGGTGCTACGAACTAGTTGAAGAGGAGAGTTGGAGGTTGGACAGCTTGCAAACATCCCTGTGCAAATTCAAAGACATCAGCATCAAACCCGGGTCAACCAGAGAGTTCACTTTCACACACCAATTGTCATAACAAATGACAGAATGTAGCCAAGCAGTGATTATACATGTTGGCCAAGGTTGCTACCAGGAGGAGCTCTAGAATCAAGAAATAAATATGTTCATCCTTCATATCCTACACCAAATTTTGTCAAGTTCCTATTTTATACCTTTGACACATTTTTGGGTGATTACCATGTTTTTCCAACCATGATTATCATTTGGGTGTTGTATTTTAATCATATTATTACCGTCATAAGGCTTAAAACACTTCTGGATACTTGATATAAGTTTTGGGTTGATTAAAAACTTTGGTAAAGTGAAACAAGCTGCTACAGGAAAGTTTGTAGTGCCGACACTGCGAACTAGTAATTATGACAGTTTGTAATCAATTAACACACATCAGAGCACTGTTTTGATCATAACTTTTGAATTTCCATCTGGGTTCCTCTGAAATTTGGTGTGGAGGAAGAACATGGTGTTTTTTACTTTCTGACAAAAATTCATCCTGGCCCACTTTATATTTTTGGAGAAAATCTAAAAACATCACATGAAAGTTCGCAGTGCATGCTATCACAGGCATTGCGAACTCTAACATTCTGACAAATTCGAGCTATGGGAGGGATGCCAACTGTCAGGGAAGGTTTGAATGGTCTCCTAAGAGTTATTTTGACATGAGGGACATGTGTTCCATCGCCAAATCAAGCAGAATGACATGTTTCAAAAGGCATTTATCACAATAGGCAAGATCATGAAAAATAGGAATTTGTTAGGTTTTGGTTGGAATCTTTTGTAACAAGACTCCTAAATGGAGGAGGATCCTACTCCTTGGTTTCGACCTCCTTAGGGTAGATAGAGATAGTTCACTATGGGATTTTGAGAAGGAAAGTGTTGGATTCATGAGCCAAGAGATGATAGAGTTGGAGTAGTTTTAGTTGCTCATTTGTAAGTCTGAGGGCTTGTTTGTTATGACATTTCTACAATTAAATATTCATGAGAGATGTCATCCGATTGTCTTCTGTGTTTTCCCATTTCTTTGTTATCTTCTTGCTTGAATATATTGCAAGTTTTGAGGATCATAGCTTCCATTGATTGATGGATTCATGAACAACAGAGGATTTGTTGTAGCTTTCCCATTAAATCATTGTTCACTGTTTAAGCAAATCTTTATCTGTTGCATAAAGGATCTATGTATAATGGATGTTCTTCCTTTTTTCATATTCACTATGCTTCTACTCATCATTATATATCCCTTTTTTCTGATATACATTTTGATTGTCTTTGATCTGTAGGATGTTATGACTCCATGCCCAATGGAATTCCTCTGCAAACATTTTGTTTCTCTCTCCCTTTCTTTCCCAGTCTTGTTGATCCACCTACTCAAATCAATTTAATCCATTTATATTCGGATGGGTACTGGGGTCACTCTTTCTGTAGTCTGGAGTGACTTCTAGTGCTAAAAATTTTGGCGTCGTTATCAGGAAGCGAACCCGGGTCACCCGTGTGACAGAAGGGAATACTCACCACTATACTACAACGACAATGAAGACACCTTCCATGGGTGAACTATGATGATTAGATCTAGCTTTGGATGGTGAAATGAAGCTAGACACTTTTAGACTTCTTATCTTTCACCATGGCAACTCCATTGTTCATATATCTATTGGCGACTCCACTGTTTTGAAATGGACAAGATCCTAGCTCAGAGGTATGCTTTCTTTCATTTTTCAAAGATAGTCGGTTTTCCAAATCCAGTGCCTAGTAGAGATGAATGGGAAGGTTGACTTCGCATATTTAGAGGAGAAGATTGGGAAGTACCAGCTGAACACTTGCAAGATTTCCATGATTTTATGCATCGACTTCAGATCGTGCATGAGGATGTTCAGATCAAGCTTTTCAGGTACTCATTATAGGGAATATCTCTTGACGGATGCCGATCTCTTCCAATTTCCAATATCAACTCTTTGAAATGTTTTCATGTTTCTTTTAATTTGTTTTGTAACGAGTATTTTTCTCCTGAACATCTTTATGAAAAATGTTGCGATGAGTTTTCCTTACTTTGTAAAGACTTTGCTTGTCACGAAAAGCATACTTGTGGTGAAGAATTTTCCATAGAAGAAAGTACTTTTCATTATGATCAAGAGGTTTTGAATAATCTTCATTATGATATGCCTTCACAAGAAAACGGACTAGAAGCAGATAGACATGTATCTGATACAATACTTGTTGACAACTCTCATTTTCAGCTTGATTATTACAAATGTAAAAATGAGCTAGTCCCAACTATAGATCTTGAGATCCCATTTCATATTCACCCATATTCACTGGAAATTGGTGAAAAGAGTGGAAATGTATTGCAACAGTTTTCAATCCAACCCATGCTTATATCAACCAAGGAGGAATTCATTGATGAGCCACAACAAGTTTTGTACGGATTTCAAGATCTTGTTGCTATCTATATGGAGATGTTTTGCAACAATACATTTTCAGTTGTTGTCATCATAAGAACAAAGTTCCTAGATTGTAAGTATGATTTTTCAAGGAAGTATGTGTGGTTTTCATTATGTCTCTATCGTTACTTAGTGCTCAGTTGTCGAGATGATGACGAAGATCATTCAGTCACAAAGTTATTTGTATGGTTACTAAGGAAATTTGTGTATATTTGAAGGTTCAATTTTTCAGCAGTTAGGAGTAGGAAAGTATATAAATAAGTTTTGCATGCAAGCATTTGGTTTTCAGTTTGAATGCAACCTTCAGTTTGTGTTTGGTTTGCAGTGGTTTTTGTTTTCAGTGTGTGAATGTTCTCAGTTTTCAATAAGGAACGGAGGTGCTCTCAAGCATACAGGTTTTGTGGACAGAAATGGAATGGATAAGGCACTGGAACTGCATGTTCTTGGCAGCTCACAGGGAGCATGACATCCCTTGTGGAGCCAAATGTTAGAACATAGAATTATAGGGGTCAAAAAGAATCACTTTGGTTGTTTTTTTTAGTCACACCTTTGATCCTTACATCATTACCATGACATGTCACCTCTCAATTGTACAAAATGTTCTCTTTGTCATCATCCATCTGTTTAAACGTCAAGTTAAAGACAATTGTATGTGATGCCAACTCACTAGGAGAGTTCGCACCGTACTCATAAGTACCTCACACATTCAATTGTTATCATTACAGTTAAAGAATCATGACAAAGAAAATCTTATTGTTTTCAGATCTTGTATTTTAAACAAATTCTCAGAGATTATGTCATAAAAGTTTCTAACAACTTCCTCCAAGTGTGAAAATTGTGTTTGAGCTAGGCGTTGCAAATTGGTGCTGCAAACTGACTGAATAGGAGAGTTGGAGGTTGGACAACTTGAAAACATCCCTATGCAAATTCAAATACATCAGCATCAAGCCCAGGTCCACCAGAGAGTTCACTTTCACACACCAATTGTCATAACAAATGATAGAAAACAGCCAAGCAGTGATTATACATGTTGGCCAAGGCTGCTACCAGGAGGAGCTCTAGAATCAAGAAATAAATATGTTTGGCCTTCATATCCTACACCAAATTTTGTCAAATTCCTTTTTTATACCTTTGACACATTTTTGGGTGATTACCATGTTTTTCCAACCATAATTATCATTTGGGTGTTGCATTTTAATCATTTTATTACCATCATAAGGCTTACAACACTTCTGGATACTTGATATAAATTTTGGGCTAATTAAAAACTTTGGTAAAGTGAAACAAGCTGCTACATGAAAGTTCGCAGTGCCGACGTTGCGAACTGGTAATTATGACAGTTTGTAAGCAATTAGCACACAACAGAGCACTGTTTTTTTCATAACTTTTGAATGCCCATCTGGGTTCCTTTGAAATTTGGTGTGGAGGGCAAACATGGTGTTTTTTACTTTGTGACAAAAATTCAGCCTAACCCACTTTGTATTTTTGGAGAAAAGATAAAAACATCACCTACAGGAAAGTTTGCAGCGCGTGATGTCACAGGCGTTGCGAACTCTAACAGTCTGAAAAATTCGAGCTATGGGAGAGCTGCCAACTGTCATGGAAGGTTCAAATGGTATACTAGGAGTTAGTTGGACATGTGTTCCATCTCCAGATCAAGCAGAATAACCTGTTTCAAAAGGAATTTATCACAATAGGCAAGATCCCAAAAAATAGGAATTTGTTAGGTTTTGGTTGGAATCTTTTGTAACAAGACTCCTAAATGGAGGAGGATCCGACGTATCTCCTTAGTTTCGAATTCCTTATGGTAGATAGATATCATTCACTATAAGTGAAACATATTTTGAGAAGAAAAGCATTGGCTTCATGAGCCAAGAGAGGACAGAGCTGGAGTAACAGTTTTAGTTGCTCATTTGTAAGCCTCAGGGCCTGTTTGTTATGACATTTTCTACCATTAAAGATTCATGAGAGATGTTATCAGATTGTCTTCTGTGTTTTTCCATTTCTTTGTTATCTTCTTGCTTGAATATATTGCAGGTTTTGAGGATCATATCTTCCATTGATTGATGGATTCATGAACAACAAAATATCTGTTGTAGCTTGCCCATTAAATCATTGTTCATTGTTTAAGCAAATCTTTATATGTTGCAGAAAGGATCTTTGTATAATGGATGTTCTTCCTTTTGTCATATTCACTATGCTTCTACTCATAATTATATATACCTTTTGTCTGATATATAGTTTGATTTCCTTTGATCTGTAGGATGTTATGACTCCATGCCCAATGGAATGTCTCTGCAGACATTTTGATGCCCCCTCTCTTTCTTTCCCAGCCTTGTTAATCCACCTAATCAAACCAATTTAATCCATTTATATTCTGATGGGTACCGAGATCACTCTTTCTGCAGTCTGGAGTGACTTCTAGTGCTAACAATCTCAACATGAGAAGAAGGTTGTTAGGGAGAAGAGGATTATTTTGGACTCCATGACGGACCACTTTATTCCTCACGTCACATGGAAAATGGTGAAGGAGATATTCAATGCATTGACAACTCTTGATCAATGTCAATATTTCCAAGAAGATGTTTTTGAAAAACAAGCTCGCCCAAACATGCATGAGTGATTTACAGAACATGGCAAGTTACCTCATGAGGATCACCAAGCTCAGAGATCAACACTTTAATATTGTTATGAAGATTGAAGATGAGGAATTTGTGCTTATTGCACTAGATAGTTTCTCTTCTATTTAAGAAGCCTTTGTTCAAGGTGTTTGTGCTTAATAAAACCTCCCAACTTATGAGAAGCTTTAATACATATTTGTCCAAGAAGGAACAAGGCAGAAAACAATGTCAACCTGAAGAGAAGAGGGCCAAGACCTTGCTCTCATATGGACTGTGAAGAAAGGTGGAAAGAAAGGGGATATGACAAGGGTAAGGAGGAAGCGTCTTCTTCCAACTCTAGTGCTAAGGACCAGAGTCATGTGGCTTGTTACAAATGTCAAAAGAAATGGCATTATGCTAATCAATGTTCAGAGAAAATGAAAGGTAAGGGTGAGAAGCCTCGAAAGCAATTTGCAGAGTGCATAGACTTCAATTGGAGTGGATGAGTTGGAATCCAAGATTAAAACCACTTTCAATTGATTGCGTGCATTTATACCAATACCACTTCTAGGGTTATTTGGTATGTAGACAATGGAGAATCTCAACATGTCATTTAACAATAAAATTTCCAGTAAAATCTTCAAGAAAAAGAAATCGACATACAAGTAGAGTTGGGTGGTGATGCTACCTATTTGTTTATTGGAATCAACACCATATCCTCCAAGATGTCTTCAAGTGATTCTCTTGATTGCATTATTTTCTTTGTGTGCCTTGTTTAATAAAGAATTCCCTATCTATCTCAACTGTTACAAATTTGAAATGTAAACTTGAGTTTGATGACCATCAATGCATCATAAGAGATTTCAACCAAGAACTTCCTCAATTTTGGCCAATGGAGTTTGTGAAGGAGGTTTGTATATGATTCTTGTTGACACTGAAAAGAATGAACCTTTGGTGCATGATTGTGGCAATTTGTGTGAGTTGTAGCACAAGTGTTTTAATCACTTCCACTATGGATATTTTCCTATTTTGAAAGATATAGTGCAGGGATTGCCAGGTTTCAAGATGGAGTAGATAAATGTGTGCAAAGGATGTTCACTTGGTAAGCACTCCAAAACTGTTTTTCCTTCTAGCAAGAGAAGGTTGAGAGAGATTCTCAAATTGATACAGTAAGATGCTTGTGGCCCTATGTCTTCCTCTTCTTTGAAAGACAAACTTTATTGTGTTTCCTTCATTGATGATTCCTCTCAAAAACACTCGATTTATTATTTGAAAAATAAGGACGAAGTGTCTAGTAAATTCAAAGAATTTAGAACCTTGGTCGAAAATCAAACATGAAAGAGGATCAAGGTACTTCAATTAGATACTGGAGAAGACTACACCTCCAAAAAATTTGATGCTTATTGCAAGAAATCAAGGATTAAGAGGGAGCTTGCAACATCAAACAACACACAACAAAATGGGGTTGCATAACATAATAATGTATTCATGACATGGACTTTCCCATGTGTCTTTGAGAAGTATCTTGTAATATTGTTGTCTACATATTGAGCATATATCCACACGATATTCTGAAGGACAAAACACCAGACAAGGATTTTAATAGTGGGAAGCCATAGGGATTTCATTTTCGTTTATTTGATTGTCCAATTTATATTCATGTTCCCTATAAGAAACATACTAAGTTTGAGCCCTCTAGTATCAAGAGGATTTTTTTTGGCTACAATAGGACTTCTAAGGTCTACCAAAACTACATTCAAGCACAACGAAACATAATGGTAAGTTAGGAAGTGATGTTTGATGAGGATGGGCTATCCTCAAGATCACAAGAGACTCCTATAGTGATTGAAGAAGAAATATGCTAGATGTTCTAGACTTAGATCTAAAATTAAATGAGAAATCAAATTCAAATCTACAATCAAACAAGCAAAGAAAAGAGGCCTCACCACCCTTTATTTCATGGCTTACCCAAACATTGCAAGATTCACAGGAACAAGTTGAATCTACATTTCGAATGAATAATCCACTTAAGAAGTCTCCTACTTATGTTGCATTAATGACTTCTACTCTTGAGATATAATCGTATGGATTTAACAAGGCAGTGACATAGCATGTATGGCATGATGTTGTGACAAATGAGCACAACTCCATCATCAAGAATGATGTTTGGGAGATAGTTTCAAGGCCTACTAGGAAATTAGTGCTTGATTCTATATGACTTTGCAAGATTGAGCATGCAACTAATGGGAGCATTAGAACGTACAAGGTCTGGTTTAAGCATTCTCTCAAAAGGAGGGAGTTGACTATGATGATAATTTTTCTCCACCTGCGATAAATACCTCTATCAAAACCATCATGGATTTAGCTTCTTACCTTGGTTGGTATTTATATAAGATGGGTGTAAAGACATCATTATTCAATGGAATGATTAAGAAAGAGGTATATTTAAATCAGAGAAGAGGTTTTCAAATCCATGGACGAGAGACCCATATTTGCAAGTTGGCTTATGATGATGATTCAAATTTGGTTGATCCTACTCTATACAGGCAATTGATTGGGTCTCCATTGTACCATGTGAAGACCATGTAAGAGATATGATATGCAGTTAACACATTGAGTCAATTTAAGGTAAAGCCTCAACAATCTCATTGCAAAGTTGGTAAGCATGTGCTCAAATACTTGAAGGGTACTATTCATTATGGCATGCAGTATGAAAAAGATGGCGAGTTGTTACACCTGTTGTCGCTCTGTAATTTCTAGACGGTTGTAGAAGAAAGGACAGAGGTAACCACAAAACCACTTTGG
>ML801462.1:18031-32390 GCA_009831015.1 Picea engelmannii | reverse complement strand
CTTGTCATGATCAAGGAAGGACTACACCTGGGCCCATTTACCACAAGTACACCTTTGTGATAAATGTATACTATCTCCTTTGGTTTGTAGCCCAATCTAGGAGAAGGTTCGCTCGATGTTGAAACATCAACACTCCCTCTTAGTTAGGGAGGTATATTTCCACAGTAGTACACAACTATTGTCCAGTGGTATGTACAAAACCACTACTGGTAGCACACAGCTACTGTCTAGTGACACATAGTCACTTCCAATGGTACACAACCACTATAGTAGTAGACAACTATTGTCCAGAGACACACAGTCTCCTATAGTTGTGCACAACCACAATCTCTGTCACACATGGCACTCCCATGTGGACTTATAGAGGCTACTCCCTCTAGGAACACTAGGTTCAACTCCCCATGGTGTGTGGCATCAAGGTAAACTCCCTTGACATGTCCTTATGTGCTCTCCACAAGGAACGTTGGGATATAAACCCAAACCCACTTATCCCTTTTCGGAAAAGTGTCCTCACAGATCAACTCAACTCAGTCACAAAGAAGTACAATCTAGAAAATGTTTGTCACACATGGCACTCCCATGTGGACTTCTAGAGGTTACTCCCTCTAGAAACACTAGAGTCAACTCCCCATAGTGTGTGTGTCAAGTTCAACTCCCTTTACATGTTCTCATGTGCTCTCCACAAGGGACATGTCATCATGTTCTCTCCACAAGGGACATTGGGCTATAAGCCCAAACCCACTTATCCTCGAATAAGTGTCCTCACAGATAAACTCAACTCAGTCACAGAGGAGTATGATCCGGAGAATGTCTCAAGAAGCTGCAAACATCAACACTCCCTCTCAACAAGGGAGGCATTCTCTGCCATGCCAAGTCTGTCACGGAAGTACTCGAAATTCATCCTAGTAAGGGGTTTGGTAAGAACATCATCAACCTACTCATCTATAGGAAGGTATTGCACCAGTACTTCCTTCCTCTACACCATGTATCGAATGCAATGGTACTTGATCTCAATGTGTTTCAATTTGTCAAGAACATTGGATTCTTTGAAATATTCACACAACTCTGGTTATCACAATGAATAATGATAGAATCCATCACATGTCCAAATAAATCTGCAAGGAGCTTGCGAAGCCACACTGCTTTGTTGACTGCCACACTCAATGGAATGTACTTTGCTTTTGTGGTGCTCAAAACCACAGAAGTTTATTTCCTACTACACCAGTAAACCATGGCAGATCACAAAGTGAAGCAACACCTGGAGGTGCTCTTCGTGTCCAATGCGCTCCTTGCCCAATCAAAGTCAGTATATCCCTGCAATCTCATGTCAATACTAGAAGTATATCTCAAAACATGTCCAACTGTCCTCACAAGTATCTCAACACATGATTCGCAGCAATCCAGTGTGTCTGTCTCGACTGACTCATAAAATAGCTAAATGCACTCACTGCATAGCAAATATTTGGTCTAGTGTTAACTAGATACATCAATGATCCAATCAGTTGTCTGTACAAATTCGGATCAATCTCGTCGGAATCGAAAGAAGACACACTTAGTTTCTTCATATTCGTCACCATTGGTGTAGCCATGGGCTTATAGTTCGGCATCCCAAACTTCTTCAATATATCAACTGTGTACTTCCACTGACTCAGGAAGATCTCATCAGTTCTTTGCCACACCTCTAGTCCCGAGAAGTAGTGCATCATACCAAATTCCTTCATTTCAAACTCAGAGGCCAATGCATACTTGCATTCAACAATAAGGCTCTCTGTATTGGTGAGGAATAAATCATCAACGTAGAGGACCAAAATCAAGGACTCACCATTAACAGTCTTGTAGTACAAGTTGGGATCAACAACACTTTTGTTGAAGCCCAAACTCATCAGGTGTCCATCAATCCTCGCATACCAAGCTCGAGGTGCTTGCTTGAGTCCATACAGGGTCTTCTTCAACCTACACACATAAGACTCCTTCTCATGTATCACGAAACCATCTGGTTGCTCGATGTACACTTCTTCCTCAATCTCTCCATTGAGAAATGTTGTCTTCACATCCATTTTATGTAGTCTTCAACCCATGGATGTTACAAGGGAAATAATCATCCAGATAGAAGTGCATCAAGCAACAAGAGAAAATGTCTCATCATAATCTATTCCCTCGACCTAAGAGAATCCTCTAGCAAAAAATCTTGTTTTTTGCTTCTCGATGCTTCCGTCAGTTGTGTGTCTGATCTTATAAATCCACTTGGAATTCACTACAGACTTCCCCTCAGATCTCGGAATAATATCCCACACATCATTCTTCATGATGAATCGATACTCCTCCATCATGGCATCTCTCCATATTGGTTGAATAGATGCCTCCTCATAACAGGAATGCTCGGAATCAATGATGTGGCATAGCTCGAATATCTCTGAGGTCTCTTGCTCTCTTGGAAGGTACCACGATGAGTTGCATGTCTTTCTGCCTCCTGCAGAGTCTGAAGAGAACATGTAGGTCTTTTCCGACCTACTGTAATATCTATGGGAACATCAACTGGATCTACAGGATCAATGAGATGAATTGGATCAATAGGCTCAACTATCTCCCTCTGAATTGTTGGAGGGTGAGGGGGAGAAGGAACCATCTCTACCTGTCTCTCACTATCAATCTCCATGTGAGATCCTCTAGTTCTCCTAAAGGCTACCTCCTCCTCAAAGGTAACATCTATGCTCACCTAAATCTATCTCTAACTAGGGATGTAGATATGGTATGCCTTTGAAGACTCATTGTACCCCTCAAATGTACCCTTTCTGCCTGAAGGGTCTAGCTTGGTCCTTTTCTCCTTGGGTACCTAAATGTATATTGGACACCCAAATACCCTGAAGTGTCCAACCTCGAGCTTCACTCATGAATTGTGTTCATACTAGACATCTTGTGGTTCCCTCGTAGAACACTTGTCTAAGACATATTGAGGTTCCCTCATGGAACCAATGTCTTCTCTAGGACACATCGAGGTTCCCTTGTGAAACCAATGTCTTGGTTCCTTCATATTATCGTTTGAGGCACATCATAATGAAGTCTACATTCCCCCTACTAGTCCACATAGACCCTCCGGGGAGAATGTCTCATGATGTTTCCTCAAACATCAACACATTGACACCAAGCTCCATTGGAATCTCTCTGACCAAATTGTTATCATACAGATCCAACATCTCCAAGTGACTACAGTGACCCCAGCTCAGGTGGAATTCTACAAGAGAAATCAGTTTGCCATATAATCAGATTAGCCAGCCTCTGAAGCTTCCCAAGCTCCTTGGGGATTTCACCTTGAAGAAAGTTTTGAGCCAATCCTAGGAATTGTAGGCTCTCACATCCGCCAATATGTGCTGGTATAGGACTGGACAACAAATTCTACCCTGCATGAATGACTTGGAGATTCTTAATATTCCCAATTGTCTGAGGAATCTGACTGGTAAGATTAATGGTATGAATAACAAGTTCCACAAGAGAAGTCATGTTACCTAGATCTGTTGGCAGACCTACCATCTCTGCTACAATCAACGCCTTCCCATTCGTATGGGAACGATGGTTCCAATTTCAAGGCATTCCAAGTCATGAGTTTCTTAAATGGGTCATCCAGGTCGCTCTTCAACTCCAGAAGGGCATTCGCTTCTTCATTCAAGCAATCAATGAATCTCTACACTCTTTCGATTTGTTACATTGCACCGAAGAACCCAGAGAAAAGGCCTCTGACAAGCCTCCATCCCCAGAGAAAGCTCCTCCATTTTCCTCTCATTCATCACAGCCAGGTTGTCGAACAAGACATAGATAAAAGACTCTGGAGATTGCTTGTCTAGCCAATCCAAACCTTCCAATTCCTCTACCCATAAGCTAGTCGGCCTCATTAATTCGGTTTTATTCAAATCTGAATTAATGAGGAACTTAAATGGAATCAAACGCCCTATTGGATAAAGACCATCTTCTATGGGGAAAGCACTGATGATGGGAGCTTCTAAATAATAACAAGAGTTGAAGAGAACCCATTTTATCTGCTTTATTCTCTCCATGTTGTGAAGCCCCACCTTGTGTTCCATTGGAAGGAAGAATCCTCGATGAGACGAGATTTGAACTATTGTAGAAGATACCATACATAGAAATAAGCGTCGACTACAGAGAAACTATTGCAACATCCTCGCACAGACTGAGGGCATCGAGCATGAAGCATAAGGTCACATCTATTATTAAACCAGTGACGTTCCTCTCTTCTTTCTCGTTCATCAGTCGAATGAGATTCTTCAGGGATGGACCCATGGTGTCTTCCATTGCTCTCAACAACATGGGAAGCGCTATCACATCACCAAAACACAAGCTATCTCTCTCATCTTCCTGGGCCCTCCCATGAGGGAGTCAAACCCAGTCCCGCTATGATACCATGTTGATTTTTCATATGAGATGAGATATGATCAATATATTATTACAATGATGAGTGTTCCATATATAGAGAACATATGGTGACCATCCATGAAATGATGTGTCCCTTGGATAATCAATAACTATTCATTATTATCATTTACTTATTATATATAATATTTAATAATCGATAATCAATAATTATATTATTGATTATTAATCTAAGAGAATGTCTTCCCGATGTTGTCAAAACAACAAAAATGGAGACTTTCTTTTTATTTGTTTTTCGATTCTCCTTTTATATCTTTTCATGTTGTGGTTATGTGGTTAGTTGTAACCGATTCTGTTGGAAATTCAACGCTTTTAGTTATAGCCTTGTTTAACCATTCTTGAATATATTCCCTTAATGGGGCAACGATTACTTCTTTCTTTACTTTGATACTTAACAATTCACTCTCAATTTCCCTATGGTCAATAGATAAATTTTGTAATGTAGTCTCAATGTCCTCATTTTTATTTGTATACTCAACAAGCCAATTATCAATGTCATTACAAGTATACTCGACCATATTATCAAACTTTTTGGTCGATGATTTCTTCAAATTTTCAACTTGCTCTCTATTCATGATCATTGAATTTGAGATTAAGTTTGGATCTAAAACCTCAATAGTGGAACCCGCGATATCTAAACCAATAATCTTTGAGTATGCCTCGGTCTTTTTCAGTGACAATTCTTTTAATCGATTTAACAACCCCTTTAATGTATTGATTCTTTCAATCCAACACACCTTTAATTGTTTTATACGGATTTGGGAGAGAAAATCTTCTTGTTTTCTTTTATGGCCCATCATTGACGAGACTTTCGCTACAAACATAGAGACCCCATCTGTGAAGAATCCTTCATCATTCTTCAAATCTGCATTCAAATATTCTTTAGTGTTTTGGATTCTAAGCCCAAAGTAGAAAAACTTTTTGCCAAATCCCATAAATCTAAAATGAGCGACATTCTTTTCTTTATATTATTTTCAACAAAGTGTTTAGTAGCAGTTATTAAGATTGAAATTCATTTTACTCTTAGATTTGATTCTGGAGCTACTTGAAAAGTTCTGTCAAGTTGTAACATGGAGACTAGGGTAGCCAATATAGGTGGAGGCATGAGGGTTGCTTCCAATTCCTTGACTCTCTCTTTAAGTCTGAGATTTTCCTCTTCCATATAAACTATTGAAACGTCCAATGCATCCCTTGTGATTCTATGAATTGAATATAGTTTTGATGACAACATGTTTTTAGTATAAATGGTGGACCGTGACTTTCCCTTTTTACTCTTCAAGGTTCTTTCAAAAGTCAATTTCTTCGAAGATTTACCAAATAAAACATTTTGCACGGAAAATGTTTCTTCATTGAAGAAGACTTCAATTTGAACAACTAATGCAGTGAACTGTATATTTTCTTGGGCATGTTCTTCATCATCTGGAAACCAGATATTTTCAATATCCACATCCAAGTCCATATTATCAAGCGAAATATCATCTTCGGGTACATTTTGTTTTTCTCCCTCTTGTTGAGAATTGACCCTTTTCTTTTTTACTTGTAATTTATGAGGGTTTTCTAGGCTTCCTTGAGGAGGATTCCTTTCTCCATCATCACCTAAATTGTTACTTGGGGTTTTTCTTTGTTGGACCATTGTAGACTGAGGATTTACTTTAGGCAAAAGACTTCTATGAGAAACAACGGGTGACTGAGCATTTCTTTCACTTGTGGGTTTCCCTCTTTGCTTATGACCTTTAGTAGTGCTCACAATGGTTTCTATGTCGAAAGAATCCTTATTAACATCTTGAATAGGGGGGTCGTGACTATCACCCTCTTCTTCTCCATTTATGATTGTATTGATCATTGTGGGGCTGAGTCCAACTGTTACCATGTGATTATAAAAACGGTTGTTAGGGTCAAACCCTTTGATCTCTTCTGCAAACTTCAATTTAAACTGGTCAAAGTTGTTGATGTTTGGACAACATAGGGAAAACATTATCTTAGAATAATAATTAATAATATAATTATTGATTATTAAATATCATATATAATAAGTAAATGATAATAATAATTAGTTATTGATTATTCAAGGGATGCATCCTTTCATGGATGGTCACCATATGTTCCCTATATATGGAACACTCGTCATTGTAATAATATATCGATCATATCTCATATGAAGAAAAAAAACATGGTATTAGAGCGGGACTGGGCTTGACTCCTTCACAGGAGGGCCTAGGAAAATGAGAGTAGAGTAAAATGTTGGGATTGTTAAATTTATGGGGTTGTTACAATCTCTATGTACAACATATTTACTTTTTACTTCTACATAAATTATAGAAAGAATTCCATAAATTATGGTGGGAAGTAATTTCTAGTAAAAATATCTAATTACCTAAATATGAGGAATATATTGCATATTTACATCTACCTATATTTATGCAAAGAATCACATGAATTATGGAGGAACAATTTAACATAGTCAAATAATATGTGGATGGATTATAACCAAATTAATCTTTGGGTAGTTATGGAGGTATTCTCCAACTATTTATAAGAAAGAAAATTTAATTTAATTTTTCAAAGAGACGTGTCTTTTTTGGATCAATCTAATATTACTATAAAAAGACACTTGCAAGACACAACAATAGACACGCATATTTTTTATCTCTCATGCGTGGGATAAGTGATCTAAGGAAGAGACTAAGAAGTTGAAATTTCCGAGTTAATTAGTGATGCTCTAGTGTTTACTAAAGTAATATTGTATATCATT
Organism: Picea engelmannii; assembly: GCA_009831015.1. Lineage (NCBI taxonomy): Eukaryota > Viridiplantae > Streptophyta > Pinopsida > Pinales > Pinaceae > Picea > Picea engelmannii. The sequence goes on along the minus strand of ML801462.1, from coordinate 25,195 downwards.
GGAAGTAATTACCACTTGCGGAAAATTGTGCTTGTTTAATTTAACACTAGAAAATCAACATTGTAAGTCGTATGACATCGAGTATATGATGGATGTGTGTTGGTAGCCGTATGACATCAAGTATATACTGGATGTGTGTTGGTAGTCGTATGACATCGAGTATATGATGGATGTGTGTTGATCATAGTAGAAAACATATTATTTGGAGGGTCACTGTATATAGTTGTGCACAAGATAAATTGATCTCCTCTAGGAGATGCTTTTTGTTGTTCTTGTTTCTTGTTCCGGGAAGGTCAGAGGTAATATCTCTGAGAAGGAGCCATAATGACGGTTGCATGAGGCATACATGGAGGGAAATACCTTCCAACGTGATATCAAGGAGAGACATTGCCAGACATGATGCTCAGAGACAGGAAGTCTCTAGGAGCAATGTACCTCCCAAGACGAGACCATGCCAGATAGCAGAGACAGTTCCAATGATCTGGATATAGCAAATCAACACCAAATGTAGAACAACTATGGTAGATCAAGTAGATGAGGTAAACATGTTATGAGACTCATAGGGAGCAGGTGTAGCAGTCCCAGTACATGAGTCAAGCCATGAGATGTTGAGGAAGCAGACATGGCAGCAGTTCCAGTGTATGTAGAGGCACTCCCAGAGAGCGAGGTGGTACTACATCCAGAGGGAGAAGATATTGAGTTACCTCCAGAGAAGGAGGAAGAGCTACCTTCAGTTTCATAGGGAGCAGAGACAGAGGAGGAGTCACCTCCAACTCTAGAAGGAGTGTTGATGTTTTTCAGCTTCCTGAAACATTGGTTTCATGAGGGAACCTCAATATATCAAGTATGGTTCAAGATGACTTAGCATGATCAACATTTACCTATGTTTCTGTGGAAGAAAGCATCCATTACTGCAGTGTATGTTCAGAACAGAAGTTGTAGTGTCCCCAAGGCCGAGCCCCGTTGTAAAGCATGTTCTGAAAGGAATTGTAATTATGTTTTATAGGCTGGTGAGCCAAGTTTTTATAAGCTGGAGGCTTATGTGTTGTTAGGCTAGGGATCCTGAGTGTTGAAGGCCAGGAGCCTGCTGTTGTATACGAAATCACGCAGAACAATTAATAAAATATAAACACCGCCATGTGCAGACCGACCACGATGAATGAGTGAAGGGGGACTAAGCATCCATAGGGTGGGCAAGGAATTAGGGGCTGGAAGGTGGGAAAAGGGGCTAAGTGTTGAGCCTAGGGGGCTTAAGCATGGGAATAATATTTTAATATTATCCCAAAAGACATGTACATTTTATGTTTTATCCTAAGTTTCTGGCAAAGGGAGAACATGCAAGGGAGATGYGTGYTGGTGGAACGCATGCAGTTTCATGGGTGACAAGTGTCAACCCTGACGCATGCGAATAAAACGGCCAGGGTGAGYCGTGGGAAAGGGTTCCTCCTCCATTCCACCCGACTACCTGAGCGTGTAGGGAGCGTTGTACAGTACGACCAACCCAACCTCTGCAAGAATACCGCGTGCGTTTATGAGAGTCGAGAACCCCGTATTGTCTTTGATAGTCCGTGCACATCCTCTGTCCAACTGATCGAACCTATGCATGGAGGCTCTGTTCCAAAGCCGAGACCCTGAACCATTCCGCCATTGTTGAACCAGTGAGAAAGCCTGTGTTGTTCTGAAAATCCGGTCTCACCCTCTGTTCTGAGTCGTGGAGATTGTGTCGACCCTGCGGGAATTACTCATCATGCAATCCTGTGAACCATCACTATGAGGCCTCGAGTCATTGTTGAGCCTGTTTGAGAGGTCGTGTTTGTATTTCCAGTTGGCTATGGTGATCACGCAGAGCTGGACTGTGTGTGGCTTGATGGCCAGCGCGAGTTGTGACTGAGCCTGTGTGTGATATCTCTCTAGGTGAGGGAGGTGGATGTTGTTGGAAGAGGTTTCTTCCAGAGAGTGTCTAGCACCAGCGTCAGGCTCTGAGACTTCCTGATCCGGCCTGTTGCCGAGACCCAGAGAGGGAGGTTAGTACCAATGGACTGTGCTTGTGAAGGTGTATACTCCCGGGCGGAACAGGCATGTGGGGAATGAGAGTCTGATAGTAGTGGGCATAAGATGGCATCCTGGGAAGAATCCTTCCAGATTTTATGTGTTGTTTTCCATGTAACCTCAGCCTAGCCTAGGATTCCTTGCCTTGGGATGGAGCTTAGTCCCAGCTCGGGGGTGACCCACTGCTAAGTTGATGAGCAGTGTGGTCTAAGGCTGGGAGGTTCGTGGAAGGCCTGCACTTGGTTGGTGGAATCTACCACTGTTAAAAGATAAGTATCTGATTATGCCTTAATCATGTTTTGCAGGACTGTGTTGTTTATGTTATTATGATTTCCGCTGTGTATATGAATTATTATGAAACGCTATGGATTGTTAATTATAGCAGTAGATAATATGTGTACTCTGAGCATTGAATGTGTTTAATTGTTGAGAGCTTATGGATCATATAATACTTGTATGAATCATGTATAGAGTGGTGTTATAGTCTTCTCTTATTAGCAATTAATCCATGGTAGCTGAAAGGGTACGCTACAGTTTGGTATCAGAGCCAAGGTTTCGACACTGAGCCTAGATGGGCCAGTGGAGCGGTCTTTGGATCGAGAATGCGAGGGGAAATTGGGTCTGGAAGGCCAATTTCAGACCCTGGTGTGCTCCAAAGTGTCAAGGAATTACTTGACGAGTTTTTAAGCTCAGGAGGTATAGCGACGTTATGAAACCACAGCCAGTGTGGTGTAAGTCCACAGGGAGAGAGGACTCCACACCATAAGTGTAGGAACTTTAGGATATGTTCGGGAGGGAAGGTGAACCCTCGTGACCGTTAGATCTGGAAAGTGTGCACGGGGTTTAAAGCCCTTTGGAATTGCACAGGAGTATGGAAATCGCGATACGCGAAATTCCTAGTTAGTTAGGAACCGTCTAAGCCGTCAGATCTCTGCTGGAAAACCCGACAGTCATTGGATCTGTCAGGACCTATCCGAGGGTTAAAACCCCAGTGAATAGGGGCGACAGCACCGAAATAGATCTAGACCGTCCGAACGACGGAGGCCACGTGTCGTGAGATTTCCCATTTTGGGAAATCGGGAATCGCGATCTCGGGAGTCCTGGTAACAAGGGATCGGTACTTTCCATGGTGGAAACCCCGGAACAGTCATGGATCATCCGATTTGAGAAGGCCACGTGTCGAGAGATTACCCGTTTCGGGAAATCGGGGATCGAGGATTTGGGAGTTTCGTTGACAAGAACTCGGGCTCTCGCCTTGATAAATCCCGACCCATAATGTCGAGACATTAGCATGTGGCTAAGTCTCGATGAACGGACGAGATTCCTTCGGGGAATCTTCGGGTCTGTCACGACTGTCCGATGTGAGGAAGAGATGTCAACTTTAAGTTGTGGCGCGAATGGGAATTAAGATAAGTAACGAGTAGATCTAGACGGGTAGAGTGCACCCGCCCAGATCTACGGTTGAGGTTTCATTCTGGAGCCCCCTTGTTGTTCTACCTTTAGCGGTGGGGGGGGGTCCGGAATTGGACGCGCAACTCTCGAACGGTCGAGATTATTTCACCTTGATCAACGGTGCTCAGTTGGATTCCGGAACCCCCTTTCCATTATGCCTTTAATGAGGGGGAGGGGGGAGTCCGGAATAGTGTGGCGTGTGAAATGGGGCCCCCTCCTGTCCTGTTGTCTACCGTGCCACATTTTTCCTCTGCCACATGTACTCCACTTAACCGTGCGATGGGGCCCGTTCTTATTGGAAGCGAGAGAGGTGGGACCCGATGACGTCGTTAAAAGCGACGTGGACCCTCATGAACGTGTCACGTGCCACCGTGGTTGTGGGTGACCACTATGCTATGTGGGCCCGGAGCATAAAGTAAGTCGAAATTTCAGAAGTCGGGGTTTGGAAAGGAAACCAAGTTTGAAAGCCTCATGAGCCAAAAACCCGAAACCCGAAGTCTCAAAATCCAGAAGTGCCAAAAATAAAAGTTTCGAAAATACGAAAATTGTAGAACCGAATGAGAGCTCGGAAAACTTATTTGAATCAAAATGTCTTTCGTTCTTGTTCGTATTGGCTTATAAATGTTATGGATTGTTCCGAAGGAGTAATGGCCTGACAAACTTCGAATTTAATTGCACAGTGCGTGTGCAGAGTTCAACGAAGGTCAGGACTCCAGTTAACCAACGTCGAGTATGGAATGGTAAAAGGTGATGATTGCCTCTGAAACAGGAGACGAACGGGAAGGAAAGGATGTCAATATGGGAGTGGAAGGATCGAACTCCAATGGGCATGGAAAATAGAAGGATAAGGAAGAACACATAATGAAAATCATTGAAGGATTGCAAAGAGAGGCCAAGGCTCGCCGAGCTAATAGTCGAAATCTCATGAAAGTCAGGGATCGGCAGGGTGAATTAAACTTAAAAAATTTTAAGAGCTTGGAAAGAATAGAGAAGAAACTTGAGAAGGGAAGAGACTCAAATACGACGGAGAGTCATAGAACCCATGGGAGAAGAAGTAGGTCGAGGAGTGGTAGTCGACATCTTAGTCACTCCCAAAGACATTCTGACAGGAAGACACACAGTAGTTCAAGCCCATCCTCTACCAGAAAACATCGAAAATTTGGAAGGGAGGAATTGAAAGGGGAGATGAACAAGATTAAGCCTCCAACATTCGATGGAGAACATAAGAAGGAGGAAGATGCCGAGACATGGTTGCTTGGCAACAAGAAATACTTCCAACTGCAGAATTATTCCGCCCATGCAGAAGGAAGAATTACAATGTACCAACTGAAATGAAAAGCATCCATGTGGTGGGATCAGTTTGTGCAGGTGCAGCACATCAGAGAGAAAGAGGTCACTTGGAAGGAATTTAAGGGGTATTTCGAGAAGAAATACCTGACTAAAAGATACTATGACAGAAAGATGAAGGAGTTCTTCGAACTCAGGCTAGGCAGCATGACTATTGATGAGTATCAACGAAGTTTCCTAGAACTACTGAAGTATGTTCCATTCATCAAAGATGAGGTTATCAAGATTCAAAGATATATGAGTGGACTGCCACCTTCCATGAGTGACAAGATTCAATATGATGATCCTAAGACCATGGAAGAAACAATAAGAAAGGCGAAATGTTTGTATGAACAGCAAGGAGAAAGGCCCATCCTTCAGAAGGTTTGGAATGATCAGAGGAAGTTTAAGAAGGAACAGAGGCAGAAAGGAAACAAGCCTTCTTTTTTCAAAAACAGTATTTAGGGACATCCATCGGTTAGAGAGCCGAGAATGACTGAAGAGGGAGCACAAAGACAGAGACAGACGCCCATTCAGTGTTGGGGTTGTTAAGGAAACCACAAGTACAGAGATTGTCCCCTTAAAAATGGTAAAGCGAGAACTGTACAAACTGTTCAGCAAGTTGAAATAGTAGGGAATATGGGCAACAGAATGCTGAGGATCTACGCAGCCCTGGACAACAAGCAAGCAGAATTTCAATCGCACATGGTTGAAGTGGAAGGTACGATCAACAACCCACCACTTGTTATTTTAATTGATTCAGGGGCTATCCATAGTTATGTAGATCCTAGAGTGGTGGAAAGTTTGAATCTAATGAGAAGCAAACATGAGAAGTCTTGGTTAGTGCAGTTGGACACAGGGACCAAGAGGAAGGTCACTGAATTGGTTAATTCATATTCAGTGGACATGAAAGGAATGAGCACTAAGGATGAATTGAACACTCTGCCTTTAGGCTCATACGATTGCTTAATTGGGATGAACTGGTTGGACCAGCACCATGCCCTTCTGGATTGCCGTAACAAGAGGTTCACATGCCTGAACGAAGAGGGAAATCAGGTAACAGTCCAAGGAATTCCCAGAGCCGTGGTTGTAAGGGAAATCTCAACCATGCAGCTAAAGAAATGTTACCGGAAAGGCTGTCAATTATTTGCAGCTCGGGTGGAAGAAGCATCCCGAGATGTAGTATCGAATCTGGAAGACCACGAAGTACTCAAAGAATTCAAGGACATATTTTAGGAGGTACCTGGACTACCTCCGAAGAGGGACATCGATTTTTCTATAAATTTGATGCCTGGAGCAACTCCAGTTTCGAAGGCTCCTTATAGAATGAGTACACTAGAGCCGAAGGAGTTGCAATTACAGCTCAAAGAGCTACTAAAGAAAGGTTACATTCACCCCAGTGTGTCACCGTAGGTAGCCCCGGTCCTATTCGTGAAGAAGAAAGATGGGACGCTGAGACTGTGCATTGATTTTCGACAGTTGAATAAGGTCACTGTCAAGAACAAGTATCCTCTGCCAAGGATTGATGATCTTTTTGATCAGTTGAAGGAGGCAAAAATATTTTCAAAAATAGACCTCAGATCAGGATATCACCAAGTGAGAATAAAGGATGAGGAAATCAGCAAGACCGCCTTTAGAACAAGGTATGGTCATTATGAATTCACAGTGGTGCCTTTTGGACTGACAAATGCACCTGTTGTTTTCATGTGCTTAATGAATGGAGTGTTCAGAAATTATTTGGACAAGTTTGTCATAGTCTTCATGGACGACGTCTTGGTGTATTCCAAGACAGAGGAAGAACATGAGCAACACCTGAGAATGGTGTTGCAGGTGTTGAGAGAACACCAGCTGTACGCAAAACTGAGAAAGTGATCTTTTTACCAAAGGCAGATCCATTACTTGGGACACATTATATCTGAAGAAGGGATCGTTGTGGATTTTGAGAAGGTACAGGCCATTCGAGAATGGCCAGCGCCAAGGAATGTGGCAGAAGTTAGATCTTTTATGGGTCTGGCGGGCTACTATAGGAGGTTCATAGCCGGATTCTCAAAGATCGCTTATTCTATCACTTCCTTGCAAAGGAAGGAGAAGAAGTTCCAGTGGACTGAAGAATGTGAGAGCAGCTTCCAGCGATTGAAGCAGCTTCTAACTAGTGCTCCAATCCTGAAGATTGCAGATCCAAACAAGGATTACGTAGTGTGCACAGATGCGTGTAAGGAGGGGCTAGGAGGAGTTCTCAGCCAAGAGGAATTTGTAGTTTGTTATGAATCCTGAAAGTTGAAGGAACATGAGAAGAATTATGTCACTCACAATTTAGAGCTGGCAGCAATCGTCCAC
>ML801461.1:192037-237425 GCA_009831015.1 Picea engelmannii | reverse complement strand
ATGTTTTTATTTTCTTTGTTTTTCAAAATTTAGTATAGGGTTTGCAATGTACATATATATCTCCTATTTCCCTTTTTAATGTGATATTTAAAATTTATGCAGCTATGATATTTTAATTATAGTTTTCTTTAAGTTTTTTTTTTGTAGATCTTGATGTTGAAATTACTCATTTGTTTTGTGTCATAGGTTTAAAAATTTAATGAGTGTCCTACAAAATGTCAAACTCATTGGACCCAATGTGGGAGTATGGTGAACCATATGAGGGTCATAATAGATGCAGGATAAAGTACAAGCTATGCGAAATGGAAATGTTTTGTGGATTTAACCACTTGAAATACCACCTTGCTAAAATCTCATGGCATGAAGTGTAGATTTGTCCAACATTTAGCTCAAAAATTGTTCACATAGAAAATCAATCAATTTTTGATACGATTAGAAAGAGATATCAAAGGGAAGAAACGAGACTTGACCTTGCAAATAAAAAMACAAGCCTCTCGAGGGTGGGGGRAACCAAATCCTCAGACACACCTTCCATAATGCTTGGCCCATAAGCATTCCCATATTTCTTTATGCTAAGATTGGTGTCTCGGGGACAACCTTCTATTCAATCGGTAATTAAAACAAGGGAGAACGAGGAGGCCGAAAATTTTATGGCCATGCTTTCTATGGAGTCACATTCCATTCAACATTGCTAAGAACAACCCATTCTTTTGTTCCATGTTTGAAGTTGCTTCTATTATTGGCTTGAGGTACAAATGCCCTTCCTATAATGACTAGAGAGGGCCTCTCCTTCAAGGGGAAAAGATTGACTACAAAAAGAGATTGGTGAAGCTTAGAGAATCATGGGAGATCATTGTATGCATCATTATATCAAACGGTTGGATAGATGGGAAGGATAGGTCCATTCTCAATTTCTTGGTTAATTTTTTCCAAGGGGACAATGCTTATAAATTTTGTTGATGCATCTGCGTATGTTAAGGATGCACAATTACTATATGTGAGTTGTTGGATGGCTTCATCTAGGAGATATGTTTGCAGTTAATTGTATAATTCATTATGGACAACGCTGATAATTATGTCGTTGTTGGTAGGTTTCTCATCAAAAGGTACCCGACCTTATATTGGACTCCTTGTGCCACCCATTGCATTGATTTGATGTTAGAAGACATGTGCACAATTTCTTGGATCAAGGAAATCATTGATTTATCTACGAGTGTCACTCTCTCTCTCTCTCTCTCTCTCTCTCTCTCTCTCTCTCTCTCTCTCTCTCTCTATATATATATATATATATATACTCATGAGATAGTTCATAGGGAACAAGAAGTTGGTCCATCCCGCAATCACACATTTTGCCACTAGCTTCATTTTTATTTAGTCTCTCCACAATTCTATGTTGGAGTTGTAGAGGATATTTCTTTCATATGAGTGGAATGTTTTTGTCTAAAAAACTAAAGTGGATGGGAAATCCATAGCCCAAGATGTGAGATACAATCAAAGTTTTTGTATGGGAGTGTAGAAGTTGTGTGCCATTAGTGAACCTTTGGTAAATGTTCTTCGCATGGTTGACGGTGACAAACCTGCAATGGGCTACTTGTATGAGGCTATGGGTAGGGTCAAGGAAGCTATCCATTAATGCTACAAGGACAAGGGGGATGAGGGATTCACTAGACGAGCTGAGATATGGAGTGTGATTGATGATATATGGAACAATACTCTCCATCGTATGATTCATGCAGTAGGGCTTTACCTCAACCACTTGTACTCTTATACATGTGGTATTAGATTTGATGTTGATGTTAGGGGTGGATTTTTCCAATGTGTTCTAAGGATGGAGTTGATTCCCACTGAACGCTTGGAGATTTATAAAAAAATGGAGATATATCAGTTGGTTGTTGGGACATTTGGTTATGATATGGCCATCTAAGATAGGACCATGAGGATGACAAGTAAGATTCAAGTATTCAAACTTTTAAATTTTAATGTCTTTCCTTTCTGCCTATTTGTTACTCGATGGAAATGTAATTAATTGTCTTTCCTTTCCATTTACTTGTTTTATATGTTTGGAAAGAAAACTATGGTAGAAGAGTCCTGGAGTTACAAAAACTTGCCATTTGGGTGCTTAATGAAACTTGTAGATCTTTAGGGTGAGAGCACACACTCCAAGAAGTGAAACAAGTTAGAAATGATCAAATTAATTATTGTTTTTTAATAATTTCATTAATTTTAATTTATTCCCATGGGACATCGTCCTCCAATTACAAAATGGTCGTCATACAGGTTAGATGTCCACCGCCTTAATGACATGGTCTATTCCTACTACAATCTTAGGATGTGGGTGAAGCGGATTGACAAAGTGCCTAACATGGATGCCATTGACACCATAAGTCTGTGGAGGATGGAGACTGAGAGGCCTATCATGGAGGAGGCACCTGAGTGGTGGAGGATGATGCTRATGTGTTGGAGGAGGAGGAYAAATTAGAGGATATGCCACTTCCAAGAGAGACATATTTGGAGAAGGAAATTGAGAGTGCAATATATCCACCACCTCCAAAAATATAGGAAATAAGGGAAGAATTGGAATACAACCACTTCAACTTCCACCTTATCCTCAGGAGTCACACCTCCACCTTAGGCTCAACCTCAACACGTCCACGTACTCCTAAAGAAAGAGTTATGATGGTGACCTTTGTCCATAAAAGGGGTAGAGGGAATCATTGATACCTTTGCGCATTCTGATTATCCTTGTAGTATCTAGATGCCTCATGATGATTTTCTTATTAGATTCATTTATTTTTGTTTTGATAGGATTATGTGTTGTCCTGTCACAACTTATGACTCTGAACAAATATCATATTTCAATATTGATGTGTGATGTACCACTTGACGTCTTATACATATTATATATCAGTTTTATTTTCATATTTATGTAGCAATGTGTTTATTTGATGTTGTTGTTACTTTATATGTCTATAATTTCAAATATTTTCCGGATATTTTACAATAAGTTATATTCCTGACCCTTGACAATAAATTCACCATAAATGTAACATTGATAAAAACATACAAATATAATTATAGGTAGTCTATCGATTTCCTAATAATAATCCGTGTACCTATTTCTTTTACAAGCGACAACCAAATTTGAATGGATAGGCATGCTAATATTTATTGAACAACTACTGTATCCCCACACAACCTGATCGATGGTAAACTGGGGTAGTTACATCCTTTTTTTTTTTAATATATATCTGTGTGTGTGTGGGGGGGTGTGTATACATACATACATATATATATATATATATATATATATATATATATATATATATATATATATATACATATACTGTTGCTCCATTAATTGAATTGTACACCAGTTCTTTCAATTCAAATTTTTGGACAAGCATCATACAACTTCTACTCATAGAACAAAGCTACGTTTCATCATGGATTTGGTGGATTAACTTTTAATGATATAAACGTTCAATATGCCAATTTTTTCTGGTACTTGAATCATCTACTTCTAGCGGAGTGGTGCAACTTTGATTGATACCTAAATGCCTTGGATTTTTAAGGAAAAGGAAGTATTTATTTTAAAAACCTTCTAAATAGTTTGGGTGTTTGATTTATTTAATTTATGCATAGATTTTTTTTTGTTTCTGATCAGTTTTGTCTAGAAATCGGTCAGAATTTTGAAAGAATTGATGGAATAGCAGATATTAGTTGTTGAGATTGCACATTCTGGGTGGATTAGAGGTTTTTCAAGGCATTGGATCTGTTCATTCAAAATTGCAATTCAAACAATGGAAAATTACAATTTCACCAATAATCAGATAATTGAATTCCAGTAAAATTGATCAAAAAAATTAAAAGTCTTTAGACTAAGCCTTTATTCCTCCGATGTTGGTGACTTGAAGGGAATGATGTATTGATATTTTTAAATTATATATATATATATATATATATATATATATTGTTTGTATAAAAAAATGTTTTGTTTACTCATGGCATTAATAATAATATCACACTCTATTGACATAATTGAAAAGGGTGAGGAAGTTTTCAACCTTGTTCTTCGAAATTCATATTTCAAACCAATTTTAGAAAATTGGTATTTTGTGGTACTCTCAGATGGAATCAATATGATCTAGAGTTTGTTTGCCTTGATGCTTTCTATCAATTTCACATCATGCAAGATTGAAAGAGTCTCTTTGATTCAACTAATAAATTTCTCTGGTATATCCATCCAGGAGAATAAGTAACTTACTATATTATAACATCTAGACATTACTTGCCTTCGTACAATAGTCTGACTTCTAATTGACATACCTACTTTTCTTTCCCAGGCTTCTATTTTGCATGATATCCAAATATTGTGCATGATATCCAAATCCATGGATTATAACCAAGAATAGTTTCTGATCCAGCTCAAGTTAGTCATATAAGTGCCTCTGCCTAACAATCATTGCATTTTGTTGATAAACCTATTGTTAGGATATTTAGACACTTAAAATTTATTTAAGATCAACTTGATCTAATGTGTCTTTAGGTAGGCATGTGTTTTCTTAGTATGCATTTGTAGTTACATAATTCAAAGGTCACTAGACATACAATGATATGCGACCCATATTCTCCTCGATACTAACAACTATTGATCCATGGATTAACACTCGATTGGTTCACGATCTCTATTTGAAGAACATGGAGGGTCATTTGCTAAAGATTGATTGTGATAAAATCTTATATACAATTTTTCTTTCGCATTAATCATTGTCTCAAGTGGCCATGTTTGTTGGGGATGTGGGTTGTTTCCCTCTTCAAGGGTTTTAACCATGTAATAACATTGGTGTACTGATCTTTGATCTGGTTGTGTAAGAGGTTGCTTATGGTGTTTTTCATGTGTGGAGATACCTTGTTTTTTTTGAACATGGTATCATGACATGTTTGAAGATCTGGTCCCCTTGTTGATCGAGATTTTGAACTTGTGTTGCTACATGCATTTCTAGGTTCTTCTATTTTTGTGCATTTATGGGCTAAGAAAATTATTTCATTGCATATAAAGCATTTCTTTCAGTTGAGAATACTTTTTATTTCATTTGAAAATGTTTCATTTTGCTCAAGATGCGACCTTTTTTTGTCAGATTTGGAGGTATAAACTTTAATCATGTCATTTTTAAATTTATTTTACTGAGTTAATATTTCATTTTTACTATTTTCATTCATGAGTTGCTACTCTTTCCAGTTTGCATATACTCATTGTTGTGCGTTCTTTGTGATCTCCGTAAATCGGAAATAGACCTAATGTGTTTTTGTTTCTTCGTATGCTCTTTGATCCACACTTTATGTGAGCTCAAGAAATAAAAAATAGAGAGAAATATTGCATTTTCGAGGCAAGATAACCGAGATCTAACCCCACTATTGTTAAGTTTCATATTTTTTCTTTGAAAAATTCATTTATTTTTGTGTGCGACCGTGTAGTTTTTTGTAGGCAAAAACATGGGTTTTTGGGGTAAGCACACACTTTGAGATAAATCGTTAAAAAAAAAAAATTCCTCCTCTTCCTTCGTAACATTGATATATATTTTGCATTAGCTCACTTGATTGGAAGTTATTTAATTTAATTTAATAAGAGGTCTTGTGTTCAATTTTTTTTTTTAAGTTACTTTTTGAGAAAGTTCATACAACTTTGAATTATCTCATAACTTTATTGTAAAGTGCATTGGATCACTGTAAATTAACTTTGATATTCATTTTTTTAAAAGTTATTTTTTGATTAGAACTTTAATTTATAAAGTAACTTCATTGTAAAAGTGTTTCTCACTTATTTTATAATAGTGGGTCACTTCATAAGTAACTTATTTATAAATGCGAGCTTATAGGAAAAGTTAGAGAATATATTTTTACTCAACAATTTCATTGTATATCTATCGCCATGTGGGACAACTTGTATTTTCCATATAGCACTTTGGTTACATTTTTTTTAAAGGGCATAACTTTCACATTCAAAGTTCGTTTTCTATGCCATTTTTTTGAAACATCCTATTTTTTTTAGAGCTTTCCATCCAAACAATCATTTTTATCATTCAAATCCATATTACCTGCATATTTTAATATGTCTAATCAAATTAATCTTTTTCTCACTAGAACCAACCAAATGGGATAATAAGAATGATGAAGCACATGGATTAATTGGAATGTCCATCTATCCTAATTTATAGTTTCACCTTCAAGGAATTTATGACCCAGATGAAGCTTGGGATAAGATGCAAAAGTTATATGGTAAACACAATGTGGTTTGTTCTCACTAGCTCAAAAATCAATTAATTTATTTAAATCTCGATGGTGTATGGTTGGGGGTGTGGCATTTTTAACAACTTCAATATCTTGATGACCTCAACTGAGACCGAGTTTTTCTAGTTATCACTGTCAACAATGAAATGTAACATAGTTCCCTTCACCCACATTAGTGAATGGAATATGCACTCCCTTTCCTCAAGCTCCTTAGACTCTTTTAGTTGGATCTTTGCGGTTGCAATGGTATCACTAGGCTTTGCATCAATAATTCAATTTCCTTTATCTTGCTCCAAATCAGATTTTGTGATAGAGTTTGCTTCTTTTTCTTTAATATCAACTAGCAATGACTATTTTGAGCAACATTCATCAGTGTTTTGCTAGGGGAATTTTTGGAACTCACACTACTTCCTAGTGTCCTTATTCGAATTTTCATTACCCTTCTTTTCCTACAACGTGGACTGGTTGTATTGAGGTTGGATCTCCTTGCTCTGTCCTTTGTTCTATGAGTTAGGGACACCTTTACTATTCTTCTGTTACGACAGATTTGCAGACCCAAATTCCCGTTCATTCTGCTACTTAAATTTCTACTTGATTTTGACAACATACTGATAAATGAATCCCAATGAGGAGATGTCCAAGTAATCCATGTCTATTTGGATGTACCTATGTTGGCCATTGCACTACTTCAAAACCAAGTGTGGGGACGAGGTATTTTATACCCATATTTGAGCACAATGTATGGAAGACATTGGTGTACTCTAACATCATTTCGTTTATCTCAAGACACAGAGTTTTCCATTTCGTGTACTGGTCATCATTGTTTCGAACATGGAATAATTACTCTTTAAGGACATCAACAAAGACTGCCCAAGTGGGTTGTGTCCCAATGTTGTAGACTCATATTCATTACGTCTCTCCTGGTAACTTTCCCACCAATCTTTGACACAGAGAAGGGATTTAAGGAGTGTGATGGTGAATATCAAAGTTAACTTTTACCTTGAAGGGTGTCAGACCTATGAAATGGATACTTATTGAAGGTGCCTTGGTTGTTGTTGTCAGTTGTCAAAGGATCTGGGAAAAAATTTCCATCATTTTGTTCCTATGTCACGTGAGGGATTCCTCGAGAAAAGATTTGGTAGTATATATTACTCCATCATCTCTCTTTTCTTTTGGAATGGGAAGACATCTGGGCTAACAAGAGTGGTATTCCCCAAGTGAAATTATCTCGAGACCCAATTCTCTATACCCTAACTTCATCGGGGACATGCATTGAGAAATAACAAAGAGAAGATCGCTCTAATACCAATGATCCGGGTTGTATAGATAACAAAATGAAATCTAGGAATATGAATGGAAACACACACAAACAAATATTGTAGAGAGAACAATAATACAATGAAGCTCAAGTTCTATAAACGAATGTAATAGGAAAAGATTGTAAAATGCAAAGCAATACAATCTAGCTAGAATGGTGGTACCTTATCTCTGAAGATAAAGGTGTCAGATATGCTCATTTGCAAGAAGAAATTACAAGAGGTCAAAAATGGACTTTTAACATACATTACTAAACCCTAAGGGGAAAAAACTATAAATATCCAAAAACCTAACCCTAGGAGCAAAGCACCAAAAGGATTATGGGCCCCGAGGTGGTTAGTTGAAATGTCAACTTCCTTGGGGAAAACAATTGTATACAATATTTGTTTGGGGTACACAATAACTCGTTAGAAATATTTAACTGAGAAGTCACTACTAAATATGACCAAATTTTCCATGCTTTTTCGTTGCTATTGCGACACTTCTTCATTGAACTTGCCACGAAAACATGTCTTATTTTTTCGTGGTTCTTTTTTCGTCGCTATATCGACGACCAAAAACTCACCTTGGAAATATCCACGAAATATGCCAACCACATGTCATTTGTTTGATAAGTATTTGTTGCAACAATGTTTTTGTTTTTACAAACTTTCGTCTATATAGCGACAAACATCCATTTTTGTTGCCACAAGAATGCCATATTTTCCACGATTGTTCATCACTATATCGACAAATGTTCGTGGAAAAACACAAATGATTTTTTTTTTCCATGAGAATTCTATATTTACCACGAGTTTTTGTCGCTATATAGACGGATGCTCGTGGAAAAACATAAATGAGAATTTTTTGTTGCCACGAGAATGCTATATTTTCCACGATGTTTAATCGCTATATAGACAAATGTTCGTGGCAAAACACACATGAATTTTTTTTTTGCCACGATAATTCTATATTTTCCATAATTTGTCGTCGTTATATAGATGGATGTTCGTGGAAAAACACAAATGAAAAGTTTTTGTTGCCACATGAATGCTATATTTGCCACGATATTTCGTCACTATATATATGGATGTTTGTGGAAAAACACAAATGAAATTTTTTTATTGCCACGAGAATGCTATATTTGCCATGATTGTTCGTCACTATATAGACGACTGTTCATGGCAACAAAAAATGAAAAGTTTTTGTTGCCACGAGAATGCTATATTTGCCATGATTTTTTTGTCTCTATATAGATAGATGTTCATGGAAAAACACAAATGAAAAGTTTTTGTTGCCACGAGAATGTTATATTTGCCATGATTTGTTGTCACTATATAGATGGATGTTCGTGGAAAAACACAATGACAAATTTTTGTTGCCACGAGAATGCTATATTTTCCACGGTATTTCATCTCTATATATACAAATGTTCATGGAAAAACACAAATGCATTTTTTTTATTTCCACGAGAATGCTATATTTGCCATGATTTTTTGTCACTATAGAGACGAGGTCTATAGGTTTAAAAAAAATAAAAATATTGCATATTGGCATGAAATTACTCATGGCATTAAAGAGATTCAAATAAATTGGTGACATTCTACATGCTAGCCACACAGAGGAGGTTGTATGATTGGAGAACACCTTACTTTGGATGAGGATAATTTGGCATTAAAGAGGATGCAATTGATCCCTATACATCATGAGGTGGCATGTATGCTTTCATGGAATCATTGAGTTGACTTTGAGATGCATGTATCATGACAACGTTCATGTAGAGGAAAAGGAGCCAGTGGAGTACATGGCTAAGGAGGTGTATTGGTATCCTTGGAGGCTTGGAGGAGGATCATTGAAGTCCTTGGAAACTTGGAGGAGGACCATTGGTCACATCTCATTGAGTACCCTTGCATTAGAGCCTTTCTTTTCTATGACATCACCTTGGATATTGACATGTGTACCTTTGGAGTGTAGCACTTTGAGCCTAATTGTGGATTTGTAGGTTGATTTTAATGGTTTAGGCCCGCATATATTTTTTTCCTCTAATACCTTTCATATATATATATAGGAAGGAGAGATTCATTTCATATCATCATCATTGTACTCTTCTCTATGTACTTGTCTTTTTAGAGTGAGACACTAGGGTTGATGAGGAAACCAGAGAAGTTATTATACTAGACCAAAAATAGTGTTACCCTTATTGACATATCCAATCATAACACTTAATCATAACAAGATTTATAATCATACCAATAATCATATCAAGGTATCAAATAATAGAAATAATAATAAGAAGGTATGAAATCATATCAGTAATCATGATCATAGCAAGGTATATACCACATATATACTGTTAAATTTGGAAGCATCGATAGTCATTCTCCAATGAGAGGCCATATGTGCCACCCCGAGGCTAGCTAGGGAGATTTGGAGAATCAACCAGTCTTGTGAGGTATTGGTAAAATCTAGGGGGAACGTACAACTTCTGTGAGTCAAACCAAAAGTCAGGACGAGCGAGATGCTATATGATCTTGTGAGTATAGTTAAGGCAAAGACAAAAGTCAAGATGTAAGTCTAATGAAAAATTCAGGAGGAACGTACAACCTCTGTGAGCATAAACAATCTATTGCAAAAGTCAAGGGAAACGTACAACCCTTGTGAGCATAGACAGACTAGTGGAAAATTCAGGGGAACGTACAACTTCTGTGAGCCTAGTCAAGCCTTGTGAGCCATGAGCAAAAGTCAAGGCATCTAGAAAAAGTTAGTTGGAACATAAAATTCCTATGAGCTAGAAACAAACAATCTTCCCTATATTGAAAATGATGTAAATGTATTGATCTAGTACGTTGGCACGTGTAACATTGTCCACCATGAAGTGAAATTTGAATTGCCAAGTTGAGAGGCAAGTTGAATGAGTTGTTAAACTCAAGTTGTAAAAGGTCAAGTTGAATGAGTTGTTAAACTCAAGTTGTAAAATTCATGTTGCATTCATGACAAGTGGCATGCATGCATAAAATGTAGCATGCATGCATGTCAAGTGCATGATGAGATGGCATGCATGCATGTCCAATCATAGGTCGAGTTGCATGGTGAGTTGGTATGCCATGCATTGCCAAGTCACAAGGGCGAGTTGTAATGCTAACTTGAGTCTCAAGTCAAAGTTCTAATTTGAGTCTCATGTCCAGTTCTAAATTCAAATTAAGTTAAGTTTAGTTCTAATTTGAGTCACATCTCCATTTCTAAATTTGAGTTTAAGTGTTAAGTGGAGTTGGATTGCACATGCAATCAAGTTACTATTTCGAGCTCTCTCTTCCTCCTTCAATGTGCCTACAGAGACATAGGTCAACCCTCATTCCAAGACAATTGTTATGCAACATAAGGTTGACAAAGGAGAGGCAACACAGGTTTCCAACAAAGGAAGCGATAAGTTTCTCCATGACAGTGTTGGTATATCAGTTAGTAGAGAGGTAGTATATAAGTTAATAGAGAGGAAACATATCAGTCAATAAAGAGGCAACATATCAATCAAGAAAGAGGCAACATATCAGTCCAAAAAGATAGCATAGGTACCCTCCTATTAGTGCTGATATATATCAACATAAAATGTAGCAAAGGGGTCCTAGGGAAGCATGTGAATTCTGTCCACGATGTTGGTATCTAATAGTAGAATAGGACAACAAGGTTTCTCTGCTTTTTCAGGTATGTCAGTCAAAGTCAAAGTCATATTAGCAAGCTCTTTAAGAGCATAATTTCATGGTGGATATTTTGTATAGGGTTTTTCTCCTTGTATAGGGTTTCCCCAAGGTACATGTAGTGTTAATATGCATGCTCATAAATCTATATGGTTGTTACTATTCTAATTTAATTATGGATTGTTAAGCTAAATTCAAAGTACAGTCGAAATTTAAAAGTAAACCTACAACTAAGCAATCAAGCTCAATAGTTTAACATATACATATTCAATAATATTATGAAACCAATCAATGGCAAGGTGTCCAACATAGGTGAATACATATCATTAAATATCTCTTTAATAGAGAATCCACATATGTATGCATCATATGAGGGTGAATAGCGTAATAATAGGAAAAATAATATTAATCCTCATCAAGGATTATCATAATTGTGTGGCCATCATCAAGAATATGCAACATTATCATTGACATCCATAGCATTGAAACATCAATAAGTATCTTGGACAATAAGTTTATATGTAATATTAACCATACCACTAAGGACATGTTAATCATCATCTAATAGTTACTAATGCTTCATAGCCAATATCAAGAATATTTCATGCTTTCATTAAGAAATGCCAATATTCATCATAGTATGGGAAATCACATAGGTGTCTAGGTTCATCATACTTAATTATTAGTGGAGGTAAGCATGAAGGGGTGTTGACTATAGAACACCATAATTAACCATCAAGGACATATATATTCATCAAGTCATACATCTATCATGTGGAAAGTAAATTTCTAACCAGGAATCATCCCGAAATAAGAGTCCAACTAATACTATAAAACACCAAATGATCTAATGTAAAAGACTATAAAAAACATGCAACTATAGAAGACTATAAAAAACATGCAATTGTAAAATAGGCATCCAATTATTGATTACTAATAGAATAAAACCAATGGCTAACTAGACTATAAAAAACACGTCAAAACCCTTACCTTATCAATGTCCTTTCGCCAGGTCCATCTTCCCATGCAACTTGATAAGATTTTTCCACAAGTTGCATTTCCATCGCTAAGACCTGTAAAAATCATCAAAGACAAATTTTTTATATGAGTAAATAATATATAAGCAAACAAACAGGGATTTAAACATGTAAAAGACTCTAGAAATACTAAAGTGGAATACCTTTATGAGATTCTCTTTGTTTCAAGAATAGGTTATTCTCTATTGAACAGGTCCAACCACATGAAGGTGGAAGCTCATATGGCCCCTCCCCCCCTCACATCGCTCTCAATTCCCCATACCCAATAAATGATTTCTTTTACATAGAAAACATATAAACATTCATGCATAAGTAGGCAAGTTATCAATACATATAAACATATTAAAATTCATGCATAAGGAGGAAATTCATATAAACATTCATTCATATTAATAACGATAGTCATCAAAATACAAGTCATAAATTTATACAATCAATTATTTTTTGTTTTTGGTTTTTAAAAAAAAAAACCCACGAGTGGAATATCATCATCCTCATCTCACAATGTATTTCTTGTGCCCTGTCCTAGTTATGTTGATTGTGTTTTCATGCCCTCATGTACCATACTTATGTTACGTCGATGAGCAGGGTGTGGAGGCAACTACAAATGGGCATCAATTGCAACAACGGAAAACGCTCATATTGATATGCTAAAATATTATTGAAAGAACTATTTCATTATTTCGAATAACATTACAATATTGTTCTTTACCTATCTGTCTATCCATGACAATTGGTGTGTTCATTGCTCGCGTCGTTTGTTCCTCTT
Organism: Picea engelmannii; assembly: GCA_009831015.1. Taxonomy (NCBI): domain Eukaryota; kingdom Viridiplantae; phylum Streptophyta; class Pinopsida; order Pinales; family Pinaceae; genus Picea; species Picea engelmannii. The sequence goes on along the minus strand of ML801461.1, from coordinate 224,343 downwards.
GCAGTTAACCCTCACGAGCTACATGCTTTTCCATTGAAAGAATAAACTTTATAAGTACACGTTAGCAAATAATTATCTATAATCATAATAGATACTTCTATTTCTAAAACATACATACCCGAATGGCTAGTCTGCTCCCCAATATCATGAGACATGCGCTCCCCACTATCAATTGGTAGTTGTTGAGTACCGCTACCCTCACTTCTTCGGTTTCTCTCCTGCTTAAAACAAACATAAATGTTTAGTTATTGGTGCTATAATCAATCATGAATATATTTTACAAGTATAATACAATGATGGCCTTATTGATTTTATTTACCTGCATTTGCATAATTAGGGAGATTGGTGTCTGCCCCGATATTTTTCAATATTCAACCACACTTTGAAAACCAAACTTGAAACCAAGCTTTAGGTCTTCCTTGGTGGAAATGGATTTGAACGTATTTCCCTACAATGCATAACATCATTAAAATTTCTTGTAATAAAACAATTATTTGTTTGCTACTATTAAATAAATATTCGCCACAATTAATCATTTAATTCTTATGATTCATGCTCTTAGTTTTTTGTAGCCACCCTGGGCCAGTTTATGTTGCCCATGATTTTCCATTCTATGCTTTGTTTCTTTGGAGGTGTTGGGAGCCTATGGAAATTTTGAAATATGTTAGATGTCACAATTGTTATTTAAAACAAAAAAACAAAATTGAGCATATTTCACTAAAAATATGATATGTGTCGTACCTTGCTTTACCAGGTCGTGGTTCTTTTCCTTGTTTTTTAAGCAAATTATCCTTTGCATCCTCTATCAATGCCTTCCAATCTTTCTTTGAAACCATGGGAGGGCGCTCATACTTGAGGTTTTCTTCCAATATTTTCCTATACTGGGCTCTGGTATATTTCAAACTCTCGCCAGCTAAATGGGTGACCACTTTTATGTTGAATGTATTTCCAAACAAGTTTACCATATGGCTTATCAATTCATCTTTCAAATTTCTATCTTGACCATTCCACCTTGTTTTAATGGTGGGGCCAAAAATATCTAATGCCTTGTCATTCAAGTTCCTATAAAATACATTATTTCCTGCAAAAACGTTATGATCATTAATTTAAAATAATTTCGACATATTTTCTTTTAAATTACATGACAAAAATCAATCAATTAATTAATAAATACCTACAATCTTTTGTATCTTTATTGGAACATAACTTTCATCCACCAGAAAGGTGAAATCTAGTGATCCCGCGCTTTTCACCCGTGCTTCTCCAGGGTAAGATTCCTCACAATCGACACTAGGTTCATCTCCAACATCATGTGGAGTGATGCAGGAGAATCACTCCTACTTAGCAGCGCGTCAACAACCAGTGCAAAAATGCACATGGAGGGAGCAGATCCCAAGGAGAGAGAAGCACCAGTCTTCTCATTTTGGGTTTAAATCTCAATTTTGATATAATTAATGTTGTAAAGGCTCGAGGAGGGTAGAGCCATTATATTTGTATAGGATGCATGTAATTCGCCTTTAATGGCTGACAGATAGATGAATCTAGATCCAATTCAGATGGGTTGTAAATTATTTGTAATTTAATGTAGTAGGTGGAGGAAGGCTTGAGAAGCCCCTCTTTTGTAAAAATATCAATGTATTGAAATCATAATGTAGGATAATGAAGGAGAATGTATTAGAAGAGAAAGAGAAGAGAATAGCTCTCAAGAGAGGAGAACAGAGAGAGGACAAGAGAGAATAACTGAGACTCTATTGTAGTCTAGTCTTGTAAACATTGTAAAAATCATTTAGATTTAATATAAAGGAAATATTTCCCTGCATATGAATCTCTATGTGTTTTCTCTGTGAATGAGTGTTTGTTTTCTGAATGTTTACTGTGGATGTTTATGAATGCCATGAGTATATAAATGTTCCCTTTGCAGGAATAGATAGAATTCCCTATCTATGTGAATTTCTGAGTGTTCTGGGTTCTCAAGGCAGTGCAAGGAGTGCACACCAGAGTTAGTGATAACTTTGAGAAGCCAATGCAAGGAGTGCGCAAGAACTCAGTCATGGGTTATGTGAGGAGTGTGTCAGGTGGGCACACTAGAACCAGTTACAAACTCAGAAGGGATAATGCATGGAGTTCACGGAGCGAGTGCAAGGAGTGCACTTATACTCAGAGCAATGTAAAATCTAGAGGGAAGGCCAGTGCAAGGAGTGCATCGAGTTAGCACAAGGAGTGTGCGAGGGACCGAGTTCGAGGGTTTTTCAATCTCAAGAGAGATAGTGCGATTATGCACAAAGTAAGTGAAAGGAGTGCACAGGTGATGTTCAAAGGTCCCAAGCTAAGAAGAGATAGCGTAAGTTTATGTAGAGCGAGCACAAGGTGTTACCCTATACTCAAAGGAATATAAAATATCAGAAAGGAGACCAGTGCAAAGAGTGCACAGAGTCGACACTTCGTTAAGTGTTGAAAAATCTCAGAGGAGAGATAGCGCAGGGAGTGTGCAGGTGACTTTTCAAGTCCCAAAATCAGAGGATAGATAATGGAAGGACTGCACATGTGACTTCTTTTAAGTCTCAAGCTCAAGAAGGAGAAACCACAATAGCCGTTGGATTGGCGGTGGAAATAGATATTGGTCATTGGATCAAACCTAGAAAAGAGGAGAAGTGTAGTCAAGAGGAGATTAGATCCCGACCGTTAGATCTGAGCGTAAGGAACGTGAGTTGTAGATCTCATGATTCGACACTTTGAGAAAGATTAGTATTTGTGTTGCCAAGAAGAGAAAACCCTGAAGCCTGGAGTCCTGAATTTATTCCAATCGTAGATTGGGAGTGAAGGAGGGTTGTTGATTGGTAAGCCTTTCGAAACTTCGGATATCCGAGAGATTTTGGAGGTAGTCGTCGAAAAGTGGTCGAAGCACTGAAATCTCAAAGTCCAGAGTAAATCCTGACCATCCGTTGCTGGTGAAACATGTTCGTAGATTCCCGAGTATTTGGGATTCGACTATCCGAAAGGTTGTGGGTGAAAGTTGCTTTGGTGCGGAAAGTCTCGAAGTCCCGAAGACCAGAGTCATTCCCGACCATTCATTGACAGGTAAACGTGGACCGTAGATCTCCACCCTTCGCCAATTCAATGTTCGATAGTTTGAGAGTTTGGTGGTCACTTGGAGAAAGGAACCTCGAATCCCGAAGTTTCAGAGTTGATCAAAACCATTGGCTGTAGAAGGAGTGCGAGGCATAGATCTCCACCCTTCGTCAGTTCAACGTTCGGCTATTCGGGAGACATTGTGTGTTGGAGTCTCAGAACTCTCGAAGCCCAGAGTCTTGGAGTAGATATCCACCATAGATCGTGGAAGGAGGAGAATCCTCGCCAACTATCAGATCTGGCTGTAAAAGTTTGGAGAGCGGAAGGATGGGATACGAACTGCAACTACCGTTCAAGTCACCTTTATTACCGAATTTGGTCGGTCACCACTCCGGATATTGGAGTATTGTTTTGGTATGGAAAAGTCTCGAAGTCTCATAGTGAATCTAGACTGTGGATCTAGAAATGAGTGTGGACCGTTGATCCCTAAACTCTTCGAGAGTTCGCCAGTTTAGTTGTTCAGAAGAATTGGAGTGTGATGTTGGTAAATATTCTAAAGCCTGTAGTCCCAAAGCTCTGAATAACACCTTTCAGGTAAGCACTCAGTTCTAGCTCACGGTCATATGTGATTCAAGCAGGGAAAAGGGGCTAGCGCCCGTGGTTTCGATTCTAAGGAGAAAGGGGCTTAGAGAAAGCACCCAACGGGTTATGCATGGAACTGCGCAAGGAAATTTAAGGGGCTTGTGAACATAAGAGAGGATCCATCAGGGATCCAAGAGCTAATTGACCTCCTTTGTAATTCAATCTTAGACTGGGAGGTCAAGCGAGCCCCGTAGGGGAGGGGGTTTGCATCATTTGGTATCAGAGCTTGGAAGATTTTTGTCTGATACCATCATTTGGTATTAGAGCAAGATTTTGTCTACAGAAAACATACAAAGGATGAGAGACATAGTACTAATTCTTAGTGTGAAGATTATTTGTAGGTGTGCAACATACAACATACAATCAGGTGGGATGAAGAAAATGACCAATTGCATTATTGGAGCAGAGGAGAGCCCATGGAGCTCTTAAGGTGAGCAGTTGGAGTACAACATCTAGAGAGAAAGGAGTGCTCAGGAGAAGGAGCGAGTGCAAGGTGTGCACCTACACCGAGCAAGAGTGTAAAAGCTGAGTGAAGGTTCCAATAGGTGAACCATAGGCTAAGCGAGGAGAGCTTGGAAGAGGATGACTATAGCTCATAGTGAGTGTTAGCTCCCAAAATGAAACCGTCCTTTTGGTCAAGTTTTGTGGTGGATAGCATGGCTATCGGTAGTTTCCTCAATTCATTTTTGAGTTTTTATAGCTGCAAAACTTAGGTTTTGGTTTTTGTCTTAGAAAATAATATGACCCATAAAAGTCTTCTTTTCAAAATTTTCATAATTCACTTTCAACAGCTAACGTGTGTCCAAAAGTTGAGTGTTAGCTGGGGAAAGTGGCGACTTTCAGCAGCTAAGGAGCATCTCTCATAGGCCCATGCACTGGTGAAAGTGTCGAATTCCAAAGTATCTAAAGAAGCAGGGTTGCGGGTCGTGCGCTGTTGAAAGTGAAGACTTTCCGCAACTATGGAGCGGTTTTTACAAGGTCGTGCGCTGGTGAAAGTGAAGACTTTCCGCATCTACGGAGCAGTTCTTAAAAGGTCACGCGCTGAGGAAAGTGAATACTTTCAACAACTAACGGGGGTTTTCCACAGAACCTTGCTCTGGTGAAAGTGGTAAATATCAACAGCTAAGGGACGTTTTCCACAGGCCGTTGGCTGAAGAAAGCGGGAATCACGTGCGTGATATCCACGTCTAAAGGCAAATGATGATATGATCATCCCACGTCAGGAAAATCCAAATCATGCACTGATGAAAGTGGGTAATGATGGAAACTCAATTTTTTACGTCAAAATAGGATCGCGATGCGAATTCAGCTCAGAAACTCACGCTCCACAATCATGGAATCAGGGATGGCAAGTTTGAATTCAGTGGTGCAGGTATAGAGGATGTACCACCGGCCTAAAAACATCAAATCAAATCATTGTTTCCATACCACATATCGTTCATGGAGGTCTGTTAAAGTTTCAAATGTTTTAAAATAGAGTCGACTCTCGAAGTGCTTTCAACAACGCAGAACCTCATCTCGACCAGCAGTTGCAGGGGTTACAAATTGTTGAGATCTTCGAGTTATAGAATGGTGAGGAAATGCAGTGGTTCTCTACTCAGGAGAGAGCTGGATAGCCTGTCCTTTTTACAGACACACCCTGAAGTCCAGAGACATTTTTCAAACGCAGGGTGTATTGAATTCGTTGAGAGGTTGCAAATTGGTTGCCACCAGTCTACAACAGAATCTTTTGCCAAGACTTTCGATGGGAACAAAGCTCGTTTTGGGTCCATGGAAATTAGAGTAGATGAAGCTGCCATTGCTGCAGCACAAGCCTACCAAGAACCGGTCAGAGCTGGTTTAAAACCACTACTCCCAAAAATTTGGATTTCAGATCTTATTTGAAAGAGGGGTACAAGCACAAGGCATGGAAAAAAGGTATGCTGGTTTCCTATCTAGAAGAAGAATGGCAGGAGCTGTTCAAAGGCATCCAACTGTACATTACCTCGGAGGGCAGGTATGATAAAGTTATGATGTATCACTTCAAACTCATGGACCATTCCACAGAGCAAACCACAGAGCGTCCTACAGAGTAGAGTACATGCAAGAATATATTAAACTTTCCATATTCAGACTCAGAATCAGAGCAACAAGATCAATGCCCTGTCACCGAGAATCCTGAGCAGTCAACTGAGTGTGCACAAAACTATGAGACCTTCACCTAGATAGAGGAAGGAGAAACATAAAAAATCTCCAAGTCAAAGAGGTCTCAGAAAATCAAGCATCTGAAAGAGGTAATTGCCCAGCAAGAGGTTTTGGAACGGGTTATCAAAGGAAGGTATAAGAAGCTGTCTGAGAACTTCGAAAAAACCAATGCTGCATTTGAGAGATTGGCTAGGGAAAGTGTTAAAGAGAAGAAAAGAAAGAAAAAACTCACCAAAGATTACAATAGCCTGTGGTGGCTTGCCAAAAGCCTTAAAAGGCAGATAAGAAGGTTAAAACAAAAACAAAGGAAAAAATCTCATCCAGATCTGAAGGTACTCGCTCAAGTCGCTGTTAATATGCAAGGTGAAAAATCGGAGACACACTGAGTTTTGATGAAATCAAAATTTTGAAGGTGAAAACTCGTTTTGAGCGCAATCGGGGCTTTCACCAGCGCAAAGCGATATTTTAGGACCCGTTAGCTGTGGAAAGTGGCGACTTTCAACAGCTAACCCGCGAAAAATTAAACGAGTTAGCTATTGAAAGCTGGAAAAGTATTTTTTGAAGCCAAAGATAGAACAGTTCATTCCAAACAGGTTTTGAAGGAGTTCCAGCGTATCAATGGACCATGAGATCGCATGCAAAGGACTTAGCATCAGAGGTTCGAGAAAATTTGGCAACCACATGCAAAACAACTTCCTCAAAAATCGACCATGAACGTTGGAGAGATCCAACTGTCAAGACATGTGTCCTGCCATGTTTTATTACATTGCAGATCCCAGGAGCTGAAGGATGCAGATGGCAAGTTTTGGAGATTGAAGACAGTTCGAGTTCTAAGTTTAGTTGTTAAGACTTTATTTTCAAGTTGTTGAATTAGATTTGAATTGCTTTTATTAAATACAGATCCATGTTTTTAGGATCTGTAAAACTGTTTGTAAGAGGTTATAAATGCCTATTTTTGATATGAAACAAGGGTTCAAACTGGGAGATGTTTCATGCCATTGTATAGACTCTTTTTGCAGAAATAAAGTGGAGTTTCCTTTCGTTTGCAATACCAGAATTGTTCATCTTTCATTCTCTGTACTTTAATTTCAGTTTATTTTAGTTCATAAAGACTGTTACCTCTTTGTTGAACTCATAGGCTTAAATTAAAGGATTCCGTGCCGTCTTGTATTAGGCCCTACTTTCACTTGTATTGGCAAATCAAGAATAGTATTCTCCATCCTCTCTTTCAATTATTTGATCTGGTTATTGTTTACTGAAAGCACTGTATCTTTAGATGTGTGATGAGTTGTTTCTTATACAAATCATTGAAGACTCCATTGTCCCAAACACATAAAAACCATTATTTCTAAGTTACCAAGCATCCTTAGCCTACAACCCTAAGGAGTTTATTGGAGTGATAACAATGAGAAAGTGGAAGCTCACATAGGAAAGGATAATATGGATATTGAAGGCCATAGACAAGGTCCAAGAGGAGACCACAAGAGGATGAGAAGAGAAGAGATGGATAAATATCTCAAGGAGACCAGAGAGGAGCTCGAAAGATTGATAGTGAAATGGTAGAAAATGCAGCAAGGAGAGCAAGGGAGCTAGAGGTATGAGTGGTCCATGAAGAAGAAGGTGAAGTGGCCTATCCAAAAATTGATTTTTATGAGGAAAAAGAAAATAATGAGGAGGTGGTTGAGGCAAGTGGAAAACCTCAAGAACACAGAGGAGAAAATGGTTTACATCTGTGAACCAGAAGATGGAGAAAGCCTCGACGGTGAAGAGAGGTCAGCTGGAGATCTCATAGATTTCTAGGAGGGAAATGAGAAGAGATCAGTGGAAGATATCAAAGACTTCTAGGAGGGAAAAAAGGAAAAGTCAGGTTGCCAGGTGGGGAAGGAGGAGATGAGACTGTCTGAGAGTCTCAATAACTCAGAGAAAAGTTTAGATCAACAAGGAGTGCTAACAAAAAAGGAGGAGGAGATGAGACTATCTGAGAGTCTCAAGAACTCAAGGGAGAGTTCATATCAACAAGGTGTGCTGACATGAGAGGAGGAAGGAGAAGATCATCTACATTGCAGTCTGATGATAGGAGGGATCAACATATCTATTGGAGCGAGCTTTGTAGGGTATCATGTTTATGAGGGAATGGTGCAGGAGACACCAGAAGAAGAATTGGCCCATGGAGATGACCAAAGTAGAAGAAAAGAAGAAGAAGGACATCCAACATAGACTGTCATGGAGGAGGAGAAGGAGAAGATATTGAAATCTGCCCAAGAGATGAAAGAAGAGGAGGCCCACATAGTTGTAGGCCAAAGGAATGTTCAAGATGAGCATTCAGATGACATACTCACTCAATGGGAGATAGAGTTGAAGCTATTGGAGGATTGGTTAAGCAATCTAGAGACAGAGGAAGATTGCCAGAAGGAGACAATCATGCAGAATGGAGAAGAATTCCAGCATGAGGAGTAGTTGGATGAAGCCGGACTTATGCCAACCCAAAGAAATTATAGAGGAACACAGGAAATGGTAGAAAGAAAACCATCAAAGGAGATGTATGAGTAATAGCTCAGTAATATTACTACATAATTGGATTCTGTAGTGGAGTGGCAAGTCAATGCCACGCGAGATGAAGTTAGCATGGGAGATCAAGATGATCTTCCCTTTGATGTGTATGAAGAATTGGAATCCCTGGGAGAAGGAGCAATAACCCATAGGAGGCTCATCCAACAAGACAAATTGGAGATTGAGTTAGAAGAGGAAATGCAACAGAGAAGACTGCAGGAGAGGAGCTAGCCCATAGACAATATGGACAAGGAGAATGAGGAGATAAGGAGGGTAATGTTGAAGAAAACAAAGGAGACCATGGAAAACAGGTGGAGGATGACAAGAGGATATTGCAGTGGAAAGATAAGTGGATCCCTGCAACATAAAGTTTGGAAATCGAGAGGAGATCCTACAACAACATCAAGACAACAACAACAGAAAGGAAAAGGAGAAAGTGTACAACTCCAGAGTGAAGTTTGGGGCCCTGGAGGATATCAATAACAACAATAGAGGAGCCATGAGAAGGAGCTCATGATTTTGTTAGTAGGGGACTATGATGCAGGAACATCACTCTTACACATCAACACGTCAATAGCCAACACAACAATGCACATGGAGGGAGTAGATCCTGAGGAGAGAGAAGCGCCAATCATTCATTTTGGGTTTAAATCTCAAATTTAATGTAATTAATGTTGTAAACACTCAAGGAGGGTATAACCATTGTATTTATATAGGATGCATGTAAGTCGTCTTTAATGGCTAACATGTAGATGAATCTAGATCCGATTCAGATGGGTTGTAAATTAATTGTAATTTAATGTAGTAGGTGGAGGAAGGTTCGAGAAGCCCCCCTTTTGTAAAAAGATCAATGTATTGAAATCATGATGCATGATAATGAAGGAGAATGTATGAGAAGAGAAATAGAAGAGAATATCCCTTAAGATATGAGAATAGATAGAGGAGAGGAGAGAAGAACCGAGACTGTGAAAAGCATTCAGATTTAATAGAAAGAGCATATTTCCCTGCATATGAATCTCTATGTGTGTTCTATGTGAATGCGTGTTTGTTTTCTGAATGTTTACTATGCATGTTTATGAAATCCATGAGTATATAAATGTTCCCTTTGTTGTAATAGATATAATTCCATATCTGTGTGAATTTCTGAGTGTTCTGGGCTCTCAAGGCAGTGCATGGAGTGCACACCAGAGTTAGTGAGAACTATGATAAGCCAGTGCAAGAAGTGTGGAAGAATTTAGTTTGGAATTCTTTGAGGAGCATGCCAGGTGGGAACACCAGAACTAGTTACAAGCTTAGAAGGGATAGTGCAAGGAGTGCACGGAGCGAGCCCAAGGAGTGCGCCTACACTCAAAGTAGTGTAAAATCTCAAGGGAAGGCTAGTGCAAGGAGTGCACTGATTTAGCGCAAGGAGTGCACGAGGGAATGCGTTCAAGGGTTTTTCAAGCTCAAGAGAGATAGTTCGATTCTGCAAAGAGAAAGTGCAAGGAGTGAGTGGGTGACGTTCAAAGGTCACAAGCTCATAAGAGATAGCGTAAGTTTACCCAGAGCGAGCGCAAGGAGTGCGCCTATAAGGGGAGACCAATGCAAATAGTGTACAGAGTTGACACTTCGTTAAGTGTTGAAAAATATCAGAGGAGAGATAGTGCAAGGAGTGCGCAGGTGAATTTTCAAGTCCCAAGATCAGAGGAGAGATAGCGCAAGGAGTGCACATGTGACTTCTTTTAAGTCCCAAGCTCAAGAAGGAGAAACCATAATAGTCGTTGGATTGGCGATGAAAACATATTTGGGTCGTTGGATCAAACCCAGATAAGAGGAGAAGCGTAGTCAAGAGGAGATCAAATCCTAGCCGTTGGATTTGAGCGCAAGGAACGTGATCCGTAGATCTCACGATTTAGATATTTGACACTTTGGGAAAGATTGATATTTGTGTTTCCAGGAAGAGAAAACCCCAAAGCCCAGAGTCCCGAATTAATCCCAATTGTATATTAGGAGTGAAGAAGGGCCATTGATTGGTAAGCCATTCAACACTTCGGCTATTTGAGAAATTTTGGACATAGTTGTCGAAAAGTGGTCGAAGCCTCGAAGTCCTGAAGTCCAGAGTAAATATTGACCATCCATTGCCGGTGACACTTGTCCATAGATTCCCAAGTATTCGAGATTCGACTATCCAAAAGGTTGTGGGTGAAAGTTGATTTGGTGCGAAAAGTCCCAAAGTCTCAAAGCCTGGAGTTAATCCTAACCGTTCATTGACAGGTAAACATGGACCATATATATCATCCCTTCGCCAATTTGACGTTCGACAATTCAAGAGTTTGGTGGTCAGTTGAAGCAAGGAAATCCAAAGCCTGGAGTTCCAGAGTTGATCACAACCATTGGCTGTAGGAGGAGTGTGATTCATAGATCTCCGCCCTTCGCCAATTCATTGTTCGACTATTCAAGAGACATTGTGTGTTGGAGTATCATAAATCCCGAAGCCCAGAGTCCCGGAGTAGATATCCACCGTATATCGTGGAGGGAGGAGAATCCCCTCCATCCGTAAGATTTGGATGTAGAAGTTTGGAGAGTGGAAGGACGAGATAAGACCCGCAACTGCCAGTCAAGTCATGTTTATGACCGAATTCAACTGATAACCACTCCAAATATTGAAGTATTTTTTTGGTATGGAAAAGTCCTGAAGTCCAGGAGCTCGGAGTGGATCTAGACCATGGATATAGAAAAGAGTTTGGACCGTTGATCCCTGAACTCTTCGGGAGTTTGTCAGTTCGAATGTTCGGGAGAATTCGTGTGAGTTGTTGGTAAATATTTCAAAGTATAGAGTCCTGGAGCTCCTAATAGTGCCTTTCAGGTAAGCACTCGGTTCTATCCCATATTCATATGAGATTCCACCAGGGAAAAGGGGATAATGCTTATGGTTTCAATTCTAAGGATAAAGGGACTTAGAGAAAGCACCCAATGAGTTATGTGTGGACTTGCATAAGGAAATTAAAGGGGCTTGTGAACATAACAGAGGATCCAACAGGGATCCGAGAGCTAATTCAGCTTCTATGTAATTCAATCCTATACCGAGAGGTCGCGTGAGCCCCATAAGGGAGGGGATTTGCATCATGGAGTCCCAGTGTCTGTATAGACCTGCTTGGGCATGTCATGCTGCTCAAAATCAATATGCTCATCATTTTATTTGAGGCCAACCTCAAGAGAGTCAAAAATCCTAACTGGTATTCTATGTCGACATTGTGGCCGCACTGGAGCGTCACTACTACCAATAACGGTCTATGTAAGTTGTCCACTTTTGCATTTTAAAAAATCCTACAAAAGAAATACTTGACTTTATCAGATCATATAAAAAATATAAAATTAAAAATCATAAATGAATATATGTCATAGCTGATAAAATTATGTAAATATGCCACTTACCCAATAATAATGTATTTGAGGTTTCAACTCATTAATTCTTGCGCTGATCTCCTCCGTCACGGGTCTTCTACTAATCAAACCAAGTAATTACATGTTTTCCCTTTTCAGGGCCTTCCTAACAATTTTCGTTAGGTTTTTTGAATAAAATATTTCTTCCTCAATCACCTCATCATCCACATTGAGTGTGGACTACAGACATCAAACAATAAAATTAAGGAAATTAATTTTAACATTAAGGAAATTGATTTTAACATTAAATAAATTTAGTTATTGTAATCATATTTAGTTACTATTAACATTTAACTAGTGCAACATAGTGGGTGGATTTCCACGGTCACCCTGGATGGATGTAGCTGTAGGTGACTTTCCACGGTCACCCTGGATGTATGTGTTAATGTTTAAGCCATTATTATAGTTCTTTGCATTTCAATAGATAACAATAGCATAACACAAGATCAATAAGAAATACACAATCACAAGAGACACAACATTTATCCTGGGAAACCCTCTAGGGGAAGAAAACCCAACAAAACTTCCTTATTATAGATAGCCAATACAATGCCAAGAGATAACTTACACTAATGCAGAATATCCTCTCCCAAAATATGCACCACTCTCTCTCCTTCTTCTTCAACTGCAGTTCCAAAACTTGTCTCTCAATGAGCAAGTGAGGTGTGTCACTAAGTGAGGCGCTAGCCTCCTTATTTATACAAATATGGCACGTGTGAAGTGTCTCTTCACTGGTAGGGCCGACTTCTCAAACTGCCTTTTACAATTACATTATGACCAATCCACAAAAGAGGATTTGGTCCTTATACAATAGCCGACATGATCAATCCACAATGGGGATTGATCCAATGAATAATATATCAAATAATAATAAGAATACACTTTGCAGTTACATTATTTTAACACTCCCCCTTAACAAGAAGGGTATTTTTTAACAACATCATGCGAGAGAGAGAGGACAACATCATCAAGAACATCAAGTGGGTGAGAGGACAACATCATCAATATCATCTTGGAACACTGACTGGCGTATCTATAAATAATTGGAAGTTTTCTTCATCGGCAACATCGTCATTCTCAAAGGAATGCAATCATCGTCTGCATTAATATGTATTAGTATAAAACTGATACATCATCATCATCATCATCACAACACGAGGCTAGCTCATCATAATACATGACTAGCTTTACGTCACAACTGTTAAGATGGAAGCTCAATACTCGTCTTGCTTTACGTCACAACAATCAAGTTGGAAGCAAGATACTAGACTGGCTTTATGTCACAGCTTCTCAAGATGGAAGAAAAGTACTAGTCTCATCTCAACGTCTTGCTTTACGTCACAACACTCAAGATGGAAGCAAGATACTTGTCCTTCTTTACGTCACAACAATCAAGCTAGAAGAAGGATACTATACTGGCTTTACGTCACATCTATCTAGCCGGAAGCACATAACTATTCTCGTCACATCGTCTTTCTTTACGTCACAACCATCATGTTGGAAGCAAGATACTCGTCCTACTTTACGTCACAATAATCAAGCTGGAAGCAGGATACTAGACTGGCTTTACGTCACCACTGTCAAGCCGTAATCTCAATACTAGTCAGATCACATCTTCTTGCTTTACATCACAACCATTAGGTTGGAAGCAAGATACTAGACTAGCTTTATGTCACATCTGTCAATATGGAAGCACAATACTAGTCTCATTACATCTTCTTGCTTTACATCACAACCATCAGGTTGGAAGCAAGAGATGTCTCATCACAACAACTACTCCCCCTTTCGAGGAAGGTCCTTTTGGACTATTCTAAGCTTATCTCGAAAGTGCTCAAACTTTACATGAGATAGAGGCTTCGTCAACACATCAACAACCTGTTCATCCGTGCTAACGTACTGGAGGTTTAAGGCTCCTCTCTGCACCATGTCACAGATGTAATGATATCAGATCTCTATGTGCTTCAACCTGTCGTGGAATACATGATTCTCTGTCATCTTTATGCATATCTGGTTGTCACATAGGATCATGGTTTCTTCCATCTCTATGTCAAATAGACTGGTCAGCAACTTTCAAAGCCATAAAGCTTCGCAGCTGGCAGAACATGCAGCAATGTATTATGCTTCCCCTGTGCTGAGAGGAATGCTGGATTGCTTCCTACTCTACCATGATATCATGGTTGATCCTAAACTGAAACAACATCTTGAAGTGCCTTTCCTGTCAAAAACACTTCTTGCCCAATCTGCATCAGTATATCCACTCAATGTGAAATCATGATCTCCATCATAGCTAAGACCACAATTTATTGTACCCTTAAGGTACCTCATCACATGTTTTGCAGCCACTAGGTGAACATGTTTGGGTTTTACCAGAAACTGACTCAAGGTGTTCACGACAAAACAAATGTCTGGTTTGGTGTCCGTCAGGTACATCAACGATCCAATAATCTTTCTGTACAACGTGGCATCAATCAATTCTGACGAAGTGTCGACCAATAGCTTCAGCTTCACTTACATGGGTGTATTCATGGACTTGCATTCCAACATGTCAAATCTCTTCAGGATTTCAACTGCATACCATACTTCCCTTGATTAAGGAATATCCTCTCTAGACTCTGCCATACCTCAAGACCTAAGAAATAATGCATTAGGCCAAGGTCTTTCATTTCAAATTCCGAGGCAAGTCTCTTCTTACATTCAATGATGAGCTTTTCTTCTCCGGTTAAGAATAAGTCATCCATATATAGCAGTAATATTATCGGCTTATCGTTCATAACTTTGAAGTAGAGGTTAGAATCTACTTTACTCTTGGTAAATCCCAAGCTCGTCAGAAAGTTGTCTATCCGACCATACCAAGCTCTAGGAGCTTGCTTCAATCCGTATAAGGCTTTCTTCAATCTACAAACATGAGACTTCCTGTCTTCAACTTAAAATCCTTGAGGTTGCTCTATATACACTTCCTCTTCAATGACACCATTTAGGAAAGGTGTCTTTATGTCCATCTGATGCAACTTCCACTTCATCTTAGCTACAAGAGCTATGATGGTTCTGATTGAAGTGTATCTGGCTACATGAGAAAATGTCTCTTCATAGTCAATGCCTTCTTTTTGAGAAAGGCCACGAGCTACAAATATTGCTTTATATTTCTGAATACTTCCATCAGCAACATGTTTTATTTTGAAGAGCCATTTGGAGGATACCACGTCTTTACTCTTCGGTCTGGGAACTATTTCCCATACATCATTCTTTATTATGGATTGGTATTCCTCTGTCATGGCATTTTCCCATTCTTTCATCTGAATGGATTCTTCAAAGCAGGTAGACTCCTTCTCTAGAAGGTCACACATCAAAGCCATATAACTGGAGAATGGATTTGGTCTTTTCACCTGTCTTGTGGTTCCTTGGGGAACACCGTACTTCTCTCCATATTGAATAATCTCTATAGCCCAAGATGGCTTCCTTTTATGGAGGATCGTCATCTGAGGAGGTTCTTGAACTTCTGATATATCATGGTCTTCTGGAATTTCCTCATCAGGGGAAGTTACGACTTCCCTCACCGGTTCTGCAGCTTTGGGAACCTCCCTCACTGCAGTTCTTGGGATTACGGGTTCCTCTTCATATACTTCTTCAAGCTGGCATCTTCTAGATTTCTTGAGTGCTGCATCTTCATCAAAGGTCACATCCCTCCTGATATCAATGTGATGTTGACCTGATATATAGATTCTGAAGGCCTTGGAGACCTCACAGTATCCCACAAATATTCCCTTCTTTCCTGAAGGTTCCAACTTGTTTCTCTTCTCTTTCGGTATATGAATAAATACTGGGCAGCCAAATATTTTGAGATGGATTACCTCAGGCTTCTTTCTAGTGAACATCAATTTTCAGGGTCTTGAGCCCAAGTGCACTATGGGAAAATCGGTTCTACACATATGCAACTGCCATTGCTGCTTCTTCCCATAAGCACATAGGAAGATCTTGATCATGGATCATAGTCTTCACAACTTCCATTATCGTTTTGTTCTTTCGTTCAGCTACACTGTTTTGTTGGGGATTATAGGGAGTAGTGAGTTCCCTCTTGATCCCATCATCTTTGTAGAAGTTTACAAACTCTTTTGAGGTATATTCTCCTCCATTATCTGACCTGAGTATCTTAATCTTTCTTTCAGAAAGGTTTTCTATCAAGGCTTTGAATTCCTTAAACTTGATGAACACTTCATCTTTAGATTTCAAAAAATATATCCAGGTCTTACGAGAGTAATCATCAATAAATGATACATAATATACATACCCACTAATGGAGGATGATGGCATTGGGCCACATACATATGAATGAATGAGCTCTAGGACTCCTTCTGCTTTGCTGTCTCTCTTCGGAAAAGGGTTCTTGATGTTCTTCCCTTGTGCACATCCATTGCATACGCCTTCATGGTCACCTTTGAGTTCTGGTAAACCTGTGACCGCTTTTCATATGTATGGTAGTGCCTTGTAGTTGATGTGAGATAATGTTCTGCGTCAAAGTTCACATGATTTTCAATGGCGTGGTCATGGCAACCTCTGAGTGACCCTTTAGTTTATACAAACCATTTTCTTCACTTCCAATAATGATTGCTTCATTTAAGGTTTCTCCTTTAGCCCACATAAGAACTTCTCCATCTATAAAGGAAAATATGAAGCCTTTCTTTTCTAAAGATGAAATGGAGAGTAGGTTCTTTGTCAAACCTGGTACATATAGTACGTCCTTCATTTTTAGTGAATTCCCTAAACAGTTTGTGGTTTGATTCTCCCACTCCCTTGATGAGATATTGGTAATCATCTCCAAGTGTCACTTTTTGAGAAAACTTCTTTTCTGAGATACAAGAGAGAATGTTTCTTTGTCCTGTCATGTGCTTGGATGCACCACTATCAATGAGCCAAGTGTCCTCTCCAGGTGTTACAGATCCTGAGAGGGTCGAGATTAAGACATGGTCTTTGATCTTCTCTCTTATCATCTTTGTGGGTGGCTCTTCATCTTCGACTACATGGGCATGGTGGCTCTTATGTTTTCTCTTGTATTCTTCTCGTCTGGCTGGACAAAATTTTGCAATGTGTCCCATCTTGTCACAATGATAGCATTGTACAGATGAGTAATCTCTTTCCCTTCGTTGTCCTTTCTTCTGAAATCTCCTTGGATGAGATTCTTTATTATTGAATTTGTTTGGCGATTGAGACTCTTTATGAGTCTCCTTTTGGAAGTAGGGTTTCTTCCTTCCTCTTTTGGTGTGATTAGCTAGGGCTTGATCATCATCTCTTGCCAGTAGTGCTTCACGGTTAGCTACTCTTGTTTCTTCTTGGATGCATTCTTCCCATAGACTATCAAACTTCAGTTTCTCCATTTTGGCACATATCGTTTGGATGAATGCATCCCAAGGTCTTGTGAGACCATTTAGGTCCATCATTATGAGTTCATATTCATCTAAGGTATCTCCAATCGCTTCTAACTGTTCTTTGAATTCTGAGATTATGGAGAAATATTCCTGAATTGTTTCTCCTTTCTGCATCCTTGTATTCTTCAGTTGAGTTCTTAGATTCATCTTTCAGTTTATGTTCTTTCCTTCATACAGTCTGGTCAAGGAATCAAACATTTATTTCAGAGTCTTCTTATATGAAACATAAGGAATTAGGTGGTCTTTGATTGAATCTGCAATGATTCTTTTGGCCCTTATTGTGTCCTTTTGATGCTTGTCTTTTTCTGCAGCATCGTCGAGTTCCATAATTTCTCATTTGACAAATTTTGCTAGGTCATTCTCTTCAAGAATGAGTCCAATCCTATACTTCCAGGCATGTAAGTTTTCCACACTTTCCAACTTGTCAACAAGCTTAGTGCTTGCAGACATCTTTTACTTGGAGCTAGGAAAATGAATGAAAAATGAAAGTGCTCAAAATCAAATTCTGAACTTACCAGGATGTGCGCTTGCCTGAGGCGAGTATGCTGGTGTGTTTGGATTTGAGAAAATCCAAATTTTTCTCCTCCAAACTCGATCTGCGGATTTATGGACTGGTGCTTTTGGTTTTCTGGTACCTCTGGTACTATGGTACTTCTGGTACTTCTGGTACACTGGTTTTCTGGTACTTCTGGTACTTTGTGAAACTAGGGTTTCACTTTCTGGGAGATATAACCACTGAAAATGTGCGCTGAGAGTGCCAAAGTAATCCTTTGGGGAGGGCACACTTTTCTAGTTGGTTTTAGGGCTGAAAAGCTTCACTATCAAAAATCTCTAATTTGCATGTACGACAATAGTGACATTTTTCACTCTTGTGAAAGATGCTTTCTTCATCATGGCTCTGATACCATGTTAATGTTTAAGCCATTATTATAGTTCTTTGAATTTCAATAGATAACAATAGCATAACACAAGATCACTGAGAAATACACAATCACAAGAGACACATCATTTATCCTGGGAAACCCTCTAGGGGAAGAAAACCCAACAAAACTTCCTTATTATAGATAGCCAATACAATGCCAAGAGATAACTTAAACTAATGTAGAATATCCTCTCCCAAAAGATGCGCCACTCTCTCTCCTTCATCTTCAACCGCAGTTTCGAAACTTGTCTCTCAATGAGCAAGTGAGGTGTGGCACTAAGTGAGGCGCTTGCCTCCTTATTTATACAAATCTGGCACGTGTGAAGTGTCTCTTCACTGGCAGGGATGACTTCTCAAACTGCCTTTTACAATTACATTATGACCAATCCACAAAAGGGGATTTGGTCCTTATACAATAGACGACATGATCAATCCACAATGGGGATTGATCCAATGAATAATATATCAAATAATAATAAGAATACACTTTGCAATTACATTATTTTAACAGGATGTAGCTGCAAGTGACTTTCCACGGTCACCCTGGCACAATAAATCAATCAATAAAATTTATGAAAAAATAATTGTAACATTAAAAAAATTAGATATTGTAATCATATTAACAACTATTATATAATAAAAAAAATCGTTATTACATTGAAGTTTACCTATTCGGAGCTGCCTCCAAACCATGCAGGCATCCGAGCATGATCACTCTGCCACAATACAAGAAGCATGCAAACGGTTCAGTTAAATGGTATATAAGATAATTAATGAAAACAAATAAATAATAAGAGTGATTGATCAAAGGTAGAAGTAAATGGTATATAAGATATTTTCCCCCATAGTAGCATCCCCTCCATCTATTCGATTCAAATTGTAATTGATCAACAACTCTTCACCTGCAACTATTTATTTTGTTGCACATACATATATACGATTTCCTTCACGCCCCTCAAATATGAAATTTGGTTGCTTAGTTGTTGTCCCTGGTCGTGTACTATTTATAAAGCCTTCAATGTTTACGAAAGCTTTTGGCCTTCCATCAATATACATAGTCGCCCCTTTGTTTTGATTGTTGTCTACTAGCTGTATATAATTTGTAGCAACTCTGTATCTCCACACACTTCATGTATATCAAACCAACATCAACCAATGATTGTATTTGTAGCATGGTCTGACATACTCCATCAATTCAGTTACATTGCCATATTTTACCTTTATGCAATCCATGGAAAATAGCCCCAATCCATGTAAGGACGATGGAGCAATGCGATACGTCCTCCCATTGATGAAGAAATCTGTGTCCATATGAGATAGCTCCTTAGGTACCCATGGTTGCACTAGATGTCTATACCTCAAGGGAAACTCAATGTCACCTATGCTCTCATCATCATAATCACATGACTCTCCTTCGACAATAAAAAATTTCATGCGTCTACGAAATCTTCTTCTTACCTTTTCAACTCTAGTTGATCTAGAACTGTTAGATCTAGTACAATATGTCTCACTTTCAACCTCTCCTAGTATATCTTGATCCTCAGTCGAGGAAGATAGATCTAATAGGTACCTATTTGGTGGTACCTACACTCAATAAAATGAGAAGATAAGTTAGCGAGCTAAGTATTTTGGAAGAGATGATAATTGTTTACTTGAAAGTCATGAAATGTGAATTTCATTCAACAAGCATGGTTTAATTAGAATGTAAGATATTTTGAGATTGATGTCATGTTATTTTATGTCATTGCTCATGATTTTAATTTCTCATTATTTCTCATAGAGATATTTTCTCTAGATTTAGATGTTATGTTTGAGGATGCTTTAGAGATGTGAAACCAAATTTGCACAAAGCCACTTCTTCATTGTAATTAATTCACATTGGAGAAGCTTGATCTCGGGTCAAGAGTAATTGGGTCAAGAGTAATTGTAGAGACTTTCACATTTCTTATTTTGCAATGAATACCTGTCTTGGTAAGATAGATGATTTTTCATAGGCCTACCATTTATGGATCATAATGGTTTGAGAGTGGTTGAATCAATGACATTGAAGAAGTTGCCAACACTTTGAGGAGAAGGTAGGCCCAACATGTGTAAGGCAACGGAAAGAGAAAGGTTGGAATACATAAGAGCCATTAATGCTCATATCTAAGAGGAGAATTTACACTTGAAGGAGAAAATATATCCATTCCATTCAGGTGGAATGGATAATCAAAACTGTGTTATAAATAAACAAAAATATGTTTATAACCTGTTGTTCTATATCATTCTTTCATAGTTACCTTATGATTCTTACATCAGGAAAACCACAACTGTTGCAAAAACCACATCCTTACATCTCTATATGTGTTATACAAGGGATATATTTGAAGAGATCCCCCAGGGTTTACTATCCCAATTGGTCTACTAGGAAGAGCTCCCACATTAAATGTATATATCCCTTGCCAACTTGTCAACACACTATGTTCGATGTAGAGTGTTCTAGGGATCCAACAAGAGGCCACAAGATAGAGTTGGTCCAACCCATCCCAAAAGGTAGAAGCCAAGAGGCCACAACATAGAGTTGGCCCAATTCATCCCAAAAGGCCACAACATACTCGGGGAAAATATTTCCTAATTTTGTAAGTTATCCTCATTGTCTAATGGTAAATCAAACCTTGCAACATTCAAGAAGGCAAATAAAAAAATAGAGAATCAAACCTTACAACATTCAAATGCATCATAACAACAAATAAAACATTCTATAACTGATTCCATGAACATTTAAAATATCTCCAACAAATTTTTCAAGGAATGATGGCTTCTCCATTAACATGAAAAACAATTTATAGTTTTTAAGCAAAAACCTTCTCCTTGTTTTGGTTAGGGCATAGAAATATTATTTATAAGATCTCCACTACATGTACATACCTAGGGGTCCAATTTAAAAGTCCTATATTCTACCCGAGGCATGCTTCCCATTGTTGGATTATTAAGGGGCACAATTTTTGTGCTTGTGTGACAATGTGTCCTTGTAAACTTTCATGACATACCCTCAAAGATGCACCTATTTGACACAATTATCAAAATCACAATTTTTTATTATTTTGAGGTTTGGTGACCCAATTTACGATGAGTTAATTGGGAATGTTTGGAGAGAGTCCAATTTATCATGCTCCAACATTGAAAAATAGTGTATTATTGACATGGAAACTCCAGTATGTTCTCAAAGATGATTGTGTCCAATGTTGAAGATATTTCTAAATATTTTAACTCATTGGAAATTCCACATTCCTACCATAAAGTTGAAACAAACTCAATTTGATTGCACATCCTTACAATATTCTAGATTCAAACTAAGTTGCAACATGCGAGATAGTACAAAAGGATGTGGTTTTTGCAGCAATTACACCTAGTAATAAAATATAAAAAAGGCATTACAAACAAGGTTGTAGTTGTGCTTTCAAGACTACACATGTAGAAGATTGCAACTATGGGAACCCTATTTCAGCTTGAACCTTTCGATGATGAATTTATGGGACAAGAATATATGAATAATGTTGATTATGGAGATTCCTTTTGATAGTTGAAAGATAAAACATTAGTTGATTCAGAAGAAAATGAATACTATATGGAAGATAGGCTACTTTATAAGTTAGACAAGTTGTGTATTCCATAATAAGGGATAGTTTAGTTGATAAGAGAAACTCATACTTCAATAATTTCTAGACATTCTAGCATTGGTAAGATAATGAAAATTTTTCATAGGCATGCGCATTGGCTTAAGAGGCAAGAACGAGTTTCCAAATTCATTTGAGGTTGTGTTCTTTGTAGCACCAATAAACCAAATAATAGGAACATGGGTTGTACATACCATTATCAATTCCCAGTAGACCATGAGAGAGTATCTCTATATATTTTGTTGGAGGTTTTCCAATAATTAGGCGAGGCTGTGACTACGTATTTGTAGTTATGGACCGATTCACAAGATGTTTGTGTTGATGGACTGAAAAAAGACAATCAAGGGTCATGAAGTAGCTGAATTATATTTCTGAAATTTGTGGGTACATTTTAGATTGCTTTGTTCGATTGTGTCTAATCAAGATGCAACTTTTTTGGGTAAGTTTTGGGAAACCCTATGTCAAACAATGGATACTAAGCTATAACATTCAAATTCTTTTGACATCCATTATTTGATGGGAAGACAAAAATAATTAATAGACTTTGGTACAAAAGTTGGGAGGCTACAACAGGAAACATCCAAAGACCTTGGATGAACAATTGATTTATGTTCAACACTCTTATAACAGGGCAGTGCAATCTTCCATTGGAAAAATCCCTTTTGAATCATGTTATGGTTATTTTCCACCTTCAAATTTTGATCTTGTGTTTGGGAAATAAAATAAGTGTGAATGGGAAATGCACGAGGAGGAAAATAGATAAAATAGATTCATCGACATCATTAGGAAGATACATTGAAAGTGAAGAAAAAAATTGAGAAGAGTCAAAGGAAGTACAAACTTTGACACGACCAACATAGTATTGATCATAAATTTTGTATTGGTGACAATGTTGGCTCTATTTCAATAACGAGCAGATGCAATGGGTAACCAAGAAGTTGAATCCATTGAGAAATTAACCATTAGAAATTGTTGAGAAAGTTAGTGACAATGCAATATCCACTGAGTTTACCTCCATAGATGGAAATGTATTTAGAATGGATTTGAAGAAATTCCAATTACACTACTACAAGACACTGCTTTGATGTTGTCCTTATTGTCGTTGTTCAATGCATTTTTTTAAATTTAAAAAAAAGTTTGAATGACACAAAACATGACGCTTGAGGGGAGGTCATGATTTGCATCATTTTTGCATCTATGTATCCCTTGTGCATGTCATATTTTTCGACGTTTAATTTATAAGGTATCATCTTAGAGACAAAATATACAATGTGTCAAGTTAAAGTCATTTTACATTAATTATTATTGGAAAAACACCTTGGAGAATCATTTTTGCATAAATTTTGTGTCAAACATGTGTATGCTATGCCACATTAGTGCCCTTGTGCATCGATCTAAATGTTGATATTGCATAATAGGTGTGAAGATAATAAGGGTGAAGGAAATACATGATGTCCCTACGCTTAGTTATGTCATTCAGTATGTGTTATCAAGGTCTTATCAAGCCCTCCAAAATTAAATAATCTAATAGGGAAGAATTATTTATCATTTATCTAGGCTAGGTGGTATATGAAAACACTAGGTACTTAGCAACAATTTAAATGGTGGTTGTTTTTCCTCTTAAGTGTAGTGGATTATCCTAAAATTTGAAGAGAAGAGATGGGTATCAGGGAGGATATATCCTTTCCTAATTTCTTAGCTACAACTTTGTTTCATGGAGTAGTAGTATAGTGTATTTTTGTAGAAATACATGTATAATGCCTTCTTGTATTATATCCATTCCATTTAGGTGGAATGGATAATCAAAACTATGCTATAAATAAACGAAAATATGTTTATAACCTCTTGTTCTATATCATTCTTTCATAGTTACCTTATGATTCTCACCTCAGGCAAACCACAACTATTGCAAAAACCACATTCTTACATCTCTATGTGGATTATACAAGGCATATATTTGAAGAGATCCCCGAGGGTTTACTATCCAATTGGTCTACTAGGAAGAGCTCCCACATTTGTATATATCCCTTTCCAACTTGTCAAAACACTATGTTCGATGTAGAGTGTTCTAGGGATCCAACAAGAGGCCACAACATAGAGTTGGTCCAACTCATCCCAAAAGGTAGAAGCCAAGAGGCCACAATATAGAGTTGGTACAACTCATCCCAAGAGGCCACAACATACTCAGGGAAAACCTTTCCTAATTTTGTAGGTTATCCTCATTATCTAATGGTAAATCAAACCTTGCAACATTCAAGAAGGCAAATAAAACAATAAAGAATCCATTAGGAAGATACATTGAAAGTGAAGGAACGACTTGAGAAGAGTCAAAGGAAGTACAGACTTTGACATGACCAAAATAGTATTGATCATAAATTTTGTGTTGGTGACAATGTTGGCTCTATTTCAATAACGGGCAGATGCAATGGGTAACCAAGAAGTTGAAGCCATTGAGAAATTGACCATTAGAAATTATTGAGCAAGTTAGTGACAATGAAATATCCACTGAGTTTACCTCCATAGATGGAAATGTATTTAGCATGAATGTGAATAAATTCCAATTACACTACTACAAGACACCGCTTTGATGTTGTCCTTATTGTTGTTGTCCAATGCATTTTTTTAAATTTAAAAAAAAGTTTGAATGACACTGTTGAATTTGAAGCAGCTGCAAGAGCCATTCTTCAGGAGAATGGCAAATACCCTAGCTGAGATCTAGGGCCCCCAGTGCAATCCTGGGGATTTGGTTTGGGACCAAACAGTTAGTGCCATGGAAAAAGACCCTTGTGAGGGCCCCCAGTAGATGACTGGGGTTCTTGGTATGGGACCAAGCAGTAAAGACCCTTGTGAGGGCCCCCAGTAGATAACTGGGGTTCCTTGTTTGGGACCAAGCAGTTAAAGTCCCTAGATATGACTAGGGCCCCTGGACATGTTCCAGGGTACCCATGCCAGGGGCATAGGTTGATCCTTGGTCTTATACCTTGGTGGATAAGTCCCCATAAATGTTCTGGGGAAACCTGGTCTTTGATCAGGTGTTTGTTGGTGTATGACCCTCTTTGAAGGTGGGCATGACCACATGAGGGATGTATCCCATATGCAGTGATGATAAAGTTAAAAAGGTCACCTTGAGAATTATATGGACTTGTGTAAACCTCTCCTAAACCCTCCTCCCTTGATCTTGTTGGGCTTGAGTTTGTCTGGGGTTTGTGTTTTGTATTTTTAGGGGTTAATACAAGAAATAATTAATAAATAGAAATTGAAAAATATTTTAATTAATATTTATATTAATTAAATATATTATTTTTATTATTATTTCTTTTAATTAGCCCTCACCCTTTAGTATAAATAAAGACCCCTCCCTCTTATTTTACACACTTCATTCTATCTCTCTCCAAAGTGTGACACATTGTACCCTTGCAACAATTCAGCCTCTTTCTAAAACAACTCAGCCTCCTCTTGCAATAGACCAACCTCCTCTTATAACAGATCAACCTCCTCTTGTGACAGCTCGACCTCCTCTTTCTATAGATCAACCTCTTTGCAACCTAGTGGCTCCCTTGATGGCAATATTCTTTTATTTGTGGCAGGGTTCTTGATCTAGGTCTTGCTGATTTTGTTTTGTTGTTTGGAGTATAGGGAGTGTCTCTCACTGCTGAGATTTTTGGTGTTGTAACCATACATGGAATAAACCCCTTTTTCTATCTGCCATCCCATATCTGAGTGCCTTGTGAGGGCCGTGACACTCTAAGAAAGGTGGTTGGGACATCCTAAGACAACTGTCCCACTTCCTAGCTGTAATGTTCTTGCATGAGGGTTTGTGAAGTGTTTTTATGTGAAGTTCGGGTGGAGGTTTGATTGTCCTATAATTCTCTTTGACAAGAGATCTCACCCATGAGGTAGATCCATGATATTGTACTTTTTCTGAGCATATATTCAACGTCTCTTCATCTCTTATGTGTGGCATGAACACCTTCAGTGATTAGAGGTAAGAATTCAAGGTAAGTTATTTTTTCATATTCATCTACTTAAATTTGCATGTTGTTCTAAAGATCGTCATTGCCTAGATTTGCCTTTCTGAAGTTTAGATCCGTGTCTTAGTTTGGAGCTTTATCAAGATCTACTAATTAGATCTATTCTTCTGTTTAGATCAATGTCAGATCCATATTAGATTAGATTTGTTTCTTAGTCTAGATCTAATCAAATTAGTTATGTTCATAAGCTTGGGTCTACACTAGATCTGTTGTCATTGATCTAGATTTGTTTATCTACTGACTAGATCTGCTTATATATTGTTTAGAACTACTTAGATTTGTCTCCTACTTGTTTAGATCTTGACAAGACCATTGATTAAATCTGTGATCTTTTAGCTGAGCTTATCTAATCATTGACTGTGAATATGATACAATACTAGATCTGATCTTTGTGTATAACTCAGGAATTTAAATCTTCTTCTTGTTTAAATTAACTACAGTTTCAGATTTATTGTTGTTCTATCTAACAGAATTTAAAGGACAATTTTTTTTTTCTACTTTCCTATTTCTAACATGGTATCAGAGCATAGGGTGTGAAGAGAGCTCAAGGACATAAAATTGAGCTTGCATAGATCCATCTTTGTTAGGGTTGTTTTGCAGAGATCTCAGCATGGCCTCCTCATCAGTTAAAGTAGAAGACAAACTTGTAGGGGCTACCAACTTCAATGCTTGGAAATGCAGAATAGTAAACATTCTTGAAGAGAATGACCTAGAAGAGTTGATCTCTAGGGAGATTGAAGAACCTACCTCAAACACAACAAGGGCAACATACAAAATGAAACAAACCAAAGCTAAGAGAATCATTTTTTATTCTGTCAAGGACAACATGATGCCCATCATTGGTCATCTAAGGACTACCAAAGATTGTTTTGATGCCTTCGCAAACCTCTATGAAAAGAAGGCACCAACTCAGAAAAGAATTTTGAAGAAACAATTACGTACTTTGAAAATGGGAAAAGATGATACAATTTCTACCTTCTTCTCCAAGATTGCTAAAACCAAAGATCATCTTATTGCAATAGGAGTTCCTGTAGATGATGATGACCTTGTTCAAACAACATTTGATGGAATTCCTGATTCTTGGGGAGTTTTTCTTGCATCCGTAAATGGAAGAGAATCACAACCAAATTTTGAAATATTGTGTCATGACTACTTAGAAGAAGAAGGAAGACTAAACAACATAAATGATTATTCAATTCTAAAAGAACATGCCCTTGCAGCAAAGACCTAAAGTTAAATGTTTTAACTACAATAAGCTAGGACATTATGCAAGAGATTGCAGGAATCCTCCCTCTCAGTAGAAAAGAAGAGGGAGATTCCAAGCCTCAGTTGTCACTGAAGAGGCTAAACCTCAAGAGGAGCCTCAAAGAAGACAAACCAGGGCTGCCACCAAAGAGCAACAACAACAAAAGGAATAATATCTTATCTCAGCTCTTCCCGACACTATTACCAAGTTAGAGGAGATTTGGTTAATAGACAACGGTGCTTCAAGACACATGACAGGCTTCAAACAAAACCTTGAAAACTATCAATACAAGAAATTCAAGGCAAAGGTGGAACTAGGTGATGATGGCACCTATGACATAAAAGGTTTTGGATCTACCTTTTTCTGATTTCAATCAGGTAATATCTTTCATATTAATGAAATTCTTTATGTCCCTGGTCTAAAGAAAAATCTAATCTCTGTTCCAGTTTTAGAAAGTAAGGGTTACTCAGTAGCTTTCTCCAAAGGGAAGGCCCTCTTGTGGTCCTCAAATGAAGATTTACATACTGCTATAACTATTGGAACTTGTGAGAGTGGACTTTATAAGATTTCAGTTCAGGTTGTTCAAGCTCTAGTTCACGAGACGGTAAATCCCTGCAAGCTTTGGCACAAAAGACTTGGACATCTCAACTACAATGCTCTTCCAGGTTTGCAAAAGATGGTGACAGGTATGCCAATGTTTTCTTTTGAGCATGATAGTGTTTGCAAAGGTTGTTCACTTGGTAAGAATACAAAGAAACCCTATCCTCTCAGTAATAGAAAATCTAATGGCATTTTAAATCTAATTCATTCTGATCTTTGTGGGCCCATGACTTCCCCATCTATGAGTGGTTGTATTTACAATATCATTTTTATTGATGATTTTTCTCGTAAAACTTGGATTTATTTCTTAAAGACTAAAGATGAATCTTTCAAAAGATTTCAAGATTTTAAGAATCTTGTTGAAAATCAAACAGGCAGACACATCCGAGTGTTCAGGACAGATAACGGTAAAGAATTTGACTCTTTCAAATACGATGAACTCTGTCGGGCTTCTGGAATTAAGAGGGAGCTAACTGTGTCATACAACCCCCAGCAGAATGGGGTTGCTGAAAGAAAGAATAGAAATATCTACGAAGAAGCCAGGGCCATGATGTATGACCAAAACTTACCTTTATCTCTTTGGGCCGAGGCTGCCAGTACTGCAGTCTACATTCATAATAGATGTCCACACAAAGCCCTTGAAGCGAAAAATCCTGAAGAAGTTTTCACCAGAATTAAGCCCTTAGTTGATCACTTCAGAATCTTTGGCAGTCCAGTCTACATTCACATTCCAAAAGAGAAGAGGACCAAGCTAGATCCCTCCAGAAAGAAAGAAACTTTTGTGGGGTATAGTGAAACCTCAAAATCTTACATGATTTATATTCCAGGTCAAAAGTTCATCGAAGAAAGCAGAGACGTGACTTTTCATGAAGAAGCAACTTTTCGTCGGGCCAGAGAACTTCCATGTGATTCAGAGGAGCAGGAAGCTCCACCAGTAGATTCTCCATATTCTCCTCTTCCGGATGAGCAGAGGGAGAAAACCTCAGAACTTGCAGTTGATCCCTCAAGGGACACTATTGAGTTTCCAATGGAAATACCTCCCATTAAAAGGAAACCAACTTGGTGACAGAAAATATTGAAAGAAGCAGAAAAACATTCAACTCCTAAGGGAACCTTCAGAGAAAGCAAGAAACCAGATAAGTACTCCGGTCTCATAGCTAATTTAAATATTGTGATTGATTCATAACCTTCCACATTTGTTGAAGCCTCCAAACATCAAGTGTGGAAATATGCTATGAATGAAGAATATGATTCTATTCTAAATAATGATGTATGGATCGTAGTTCCTAGACCTCATGACAAATCAATAGTAACTTCAAAATGGATTTTTAAGATAAAGCATGCAGCAGATGGAAGTATTGAGAAATACAAGGCGAGATTCGTGGCTCGTGGTTTCTCTCAGAAAGAAGGAATTGACTATGACGAGATTTTTGGTCCAGTTGCCAGGTATACTTCAATTAGGATTATTATCTCTCTTGCAACAGTTTTTGGTTGGAAACTTCACCAAATGGACGTTAAGACTGCTTTTCTTAACGGTGAAGTTGAGCAAGAAGTATATATTGAGAAACCTGAAGGTTTCATGATTCATGATAAAAGATCTCATGTGTGCAAACTCAAGAAAGCCCTGTACGGGTTGAAACAAGCTCCGAGAGCTTGGTATGGTAGAATAGACAGTTTTCTACAAAGTCTTGGATTCACCAAGAGCATAGCAGATCCAAATCTTTATATAAAGATTGTTCTAAATGATCTAGTTATCCTAGTCTTATACATGGATGATCTGTTCCTCACCGGAGAGGAAAACTTGATAGCTCAGACTAAGAGGGAGCTTTCTGCAGAGTTTGAAATGAAAGACTCGGGACTCATGCACTATTTTTTGGGCTTGGAGGTTTGGCAGAAACCAGGAGAGATCTTTCTCTCACAGGGTAAATATGCAGTTGATGTGCTCCGCAGATTTGGCATGATGGACTGCAAGTCCATGACTACTCCAATGATCTCTAACCTAAAGAAAATACAAGATCAAGTTATAGGTTCAGATCCTGAAGATCCCACATTATATCAACACATCATTGGTTCTTTGATGTATCTCGTACATACAAGACCAACCATTTGTTATGCGGTAAATGGTCTCAGCCAGTTCATGTGTGAACAAAAGCATATACATATGGTTGCTGTGAAGCATATTCTGAGATATGTTCGAGGAACTATAACTTATGGTCTCAGATACACTTCTAGTGGAGGTGTAATGCTCCATGGTTTTATAGATTCAGATTGGATGGGCAGTACAATGGATCAGAAGAGCACTTTCAGATATTTCTTTAGTTTGGGTTCGACAATGATTTCCTGGTCCAACAGGAAACAAGGCTCCATAGCCCAAAGCACTACAGAAGCAGAATACATTGCTGCAAGTACTGCTAGCAGAGAAGCAGTGTGCCTTAGGAAGCTACTTTCAGAATTGTTCAGTTTAGAGCTTGAACCCACAGTCATTCACTGTGGTCACAATCAGAGCTGCATAAAGCTCACTGAGAATCTAGTGTTTCACGACAGATCGAAACACATTGAGATGAGATACCACTATGTCCGGGACATGGTGCAGAAGAAAGTTCTCAGCATTCAGTATGTTCCGACGGAAAAATAGACGACATATATTTTTACCAAGCCACTGTCCCTGACAAAGTTTGTATACTTTCGTGACAAGATTGGTATAGATGAGAATGCCTCTCTTGCTGAGAGGGAGTGTTGAATTCGAAGTAGCTTCAAGAGCCATTCTCCGGGAGGATGGAAAAGACCCTAGTTGAGATCTAGGGCCCCTAGTGCAATCCTGGGGATTTGGTCTAGGAACAAACAGTCAGTGCCATGGAAAAAGACCCTTGTGAGGCCCCTCAATAGATGACTGGGGTTCTTGGTCTAGGACCAAGCAATATAGACCCTTGTGAGGGCCCCCAGTAGATAAATGGGGTTCTTGGTCTGGGACCAAGCAGTTAAAGTCCCTAGATATGACTAGGGCCCCTAGACATGTTCCAGGGTACCCATGCCCGGGGCATAGGTTGATCCTTGGTCTTATACCTTGGTGGATAAGTCCCCATAAATGTTCTGGGGTAGCCTGGTCTTTGATCAGGTGTTTGTTGGTGTATGACCGTCTTTGAAGGTGGGCATGACCACATGAGGGATGTATCCCATATGCAGTGATGATAAAGTTAAAAAGGTCACCTTGAGAATTATATGGACTTGTGTAAATCTCTCTTAAACCCTCCTCCCTTGATCTTGTCAGGCTTGAGTTTGTCCGGGGTTTGTGTTTTGTATTTTTAGGGGTTAATACAAGAAATAATTAATAAATAGAAATTGAAAAATATATTTAATTAATATTTATATTAATTAAATATATTATTTTTATTATTATTTCTTTTAATTAGCCCTCACCCTTTAGTATAAATAAAGATCCCTCTTATTTTACACACTTCATTCTATCTCTCTCCAAAGTGTGACACATTGTACCCTTGCAACATTTTGGCCTCTTTCTGAAATAACTCAGCCTCCTCTTGCAACAGATCAACCTCCTCTTGTAACAGATCGACCTCCTCTTGTGACAACTTGGCCTCCTCTTGCTATATATAAGCCTCTTTGCAACCTAGCGGCTCCCTTGATGGCAATGTTCTGACTTTTATTTGTGGCAGGGTTCTTGATCTAGGTCTTGCTGATTTTGTTTTGTTGTCTGGAGTATAGGGAGTGTCTCTCACTGCTAAGATTTCTGGGGTTGTAACCAGTCAGGGAATAAACCCCTTTTTCTATATGCCATCCCATATCTGAGTGCCTTGTGAGGGCCGTGACGCTCTAAGAAAGGTGGCTGGGCCATCCTTAAGACAACTGTCCCACTTCCTAGCTATTCTATTCTTGCATGAGGGTTTGTGAAGTGTTTTTATGTGAAGTTCTGGTGGAGGTTTGACTATCCTATAATTCTCTTTGACAAGAGATCTCACCCATGAGGTAGATCCATGATCTTGTACTTTTTCTGAGCATACATTCAGTGGCTCTTCATGTCTTATGTGTGGCATGAACACCTTTAGTGATTAGAGGTAAGAATTCAAGGTAAGTTATTTGTTCAGATTCATCTACTTAAATTTGCACGTTGTTCTAAAGATTATCATTGCCTAGATCTGCCTTTCTGAAGTTTAGATCCGTGTCTTAGTTTGGAGCTTTATCAAGATCTACTAATTAGATCTATTCTTATGTTTAGATCCATGTCAGATCTATATTAGATTAGATTTGTTTCTTAGTCTATATCTAATCAAATTAGTTCTATTCATTAGCTTGGGTCTACATTAGATCTGTTGTCATTTATCTAGATCTGTTTATCTACTGACTATATCTGCTTATATATTGTTTAGAGCTGCTTAGATCTGTCTCCTACTTGTTTTGATATTGACAAGACCATTGATTAAATCTGTGATCTTTTAGCTGAGATTATGTAATCATTGACTGTGAACATGATACAATACTAGATTTGATCTTTGTGTATAACTCAGGAATTTAAATCTTCTTGTTGTTTAAATTAACTATAGTTTTAGA
>ML801461.1:181903-191939 GCA_009831015.1 Picea engelmannii | reverse complement strand
ACATATATATATATATATATATATATATATATATATATATATATATATATATATATATATATATATATATATATATATATATTTATTTATTTCTACTTCCCTATTTCTAACAGACACAAAACATGACGCTTGAGGGGAGGTCATGATTTGCATCAATTTTGCATCTATGTATCCCTTGTGCATGTGATATTTTTCGATGTGTAATTTATAAGGTGTCATATTAGAGACAAAATATGCAATGCGTCAAGTTAGAGTCATTTTACATCAATTATTATTGGAAAAACACCTTGGAGAATCATTTTTGCATAAATTTTGCGTCAAACATGTGTATGCTACGTCACATTAGTGCCCTTGTGCATCGATCTAAATGTCGATATTGCATAATGTGTGTGAAGATGAGAAGGGTGAAGGAAATAAATGATGTCCCTACTCTTAGTTATGTCATTCAATATGTGTTATCAAGGTCTTATCAAGCCCACAAAAATTAAATAATCTAATAGGGAAGAATTATTTATCATTTATCTAGGCTAGGTGGTATATGAAAACACAAGGTACTTAGCAACAATTTAAATGGTGGTTGTTTTTCCTCTTAAGTGTAGTGGATTATCCTAAAATTTGAAGAGAAGAGATGGGTATCAGGGAGGATATATCCTTGCCTAATTGCTTAGCTAAAATTTTGTTTCATGGAGTAGTAGTATAGTGTATTTTTGTAGAAATACATGTATAATCCCTTCTTGTATTATATCCATTCCATTCAGGTGGAATCGATAATCAAAACTATGTTATAAATAAACAAAAACATGTTTATAACCTCTTGTTATTTATCATTCTTTCATAGTTACCTTATGATTCTTACATCAGGCAAACCACAATTGTTGCAAAAACCACATCCTTACATCTCTATGTGGATTATACAAGGGATATATTTGAAGAGCTCCCCTAGGGTTTACTATCCCAAATGGTCTACTAGGAAGATCTCCCACATTTGTATAGATCCCTTTCCAACTTGTCAAAACACTATGTTCGATGTAGAGTGTTCTAGGGATCCAACAAGAGGCCACAACATAAATTTGGTCCAACTCATCCCAAAAGGTAGAAACCAAGAGGCCACAATATAGAGTTTTTCAAACTCATCCCAAGAGGCCACAACATACTCAGGGAAAACCTTTCCTAATTTTGTAAGTTATCCTCATTGTCTAATGGTAAATCAAACCTTGCAACATTCAAGAAGGCAAATCAAACATTAGAGATTCAAACCTCACAACATTCAAATGCATCATAACAACAAAGAAAACATTCTATAGCTAATTCCATGAACACATAAAAGATCTCCAACAAAATTTTAAAGGAATGATGGCTTCTCCATTAACATAAAAAACAATTTATAGTGTTTAAGCAAAATTCGTCCCCTCGTTTTGGTTAGGGAATAGAAATATTATTTATAAGATCTTCACTACATGTACATACCTAGGGGTCCAATTTAGAAGTCCTATATTTAACCCAAGGCATGCTTCCCATTGCTGGATTAGTAAGGGGACAAAGTTTGTGCTTGTGTGATAACGTGTCTTTGTAAACTTTCATGACATACCCTCAAATATGCACCTATTTGACACAATTATCAAACTCGCCATTTTTTTTATTATTTTGAGTTTTGATGACCCAATTTACGATGAGTTAATTGGGCATGGTTGGAGAGAGTTCAAATTATCATGCTCCAACATCGAAAAATAGTATATGATTGACATGGAAACTCCACTATGTTCTCAAATATGATTGTGTCCAATGTTGAAGATATTTCTACATATTTTAACTCATTGGAAATTCCACATTCCTACCATAAAGTTGAAACAAACTCAATTTGATTGCACATCCTTACAATATTCACATTCAATGTGGAATTTGTTTTCAAGGTAAGAATTTAATCTCCAACCTTTGTATTTTCTTGAAAATAGTTGAAAGAAAGACTTATGTTTCACTCAAATCATATTCCCTAGCACTTAGCTTTAGTTGGATTAGTTGAATACCCATTGAATCATTTTAGAGGAAGTTTCATTCATAATCTGTCCTTCTCTCTAAGTCTCCCACTAAAACTTCTAACATATCCTCCCAAAATAGCTACCATTCAAAGTGATTCTATCAATCCTAAGGTAGAAACAATATATGAATCTTTAATTGTGCCTAATCTACACTTGCATAGAAAATATACGGAAGACTTCCCTAAGTTTAATGGAATCTTTAGCCTTAACACGTATTTTTGAAAGGATTTTCTTTGTTTTTTTCTTCTTTTGTTCAGAAATAGAATGCGTATCCTCCATTTTACTCAACATTCGTTCATCATCACCCTAAACTATTTCTTTCACTTCATCCATCCTAGAAGCATCTTTCACTTGAGGAGACAAGGCCTTCCGGATGTGCAAATGCCACTTCAACAAAAGCTTAAATTCTTGTTTCCCCAGAACTTGCAAATCATCGCATAGTAACATTGTCTCGTCAGTTGTAACGGAATGATCCCTTAAGGTAGAAAATGCTGGATCCTTAAATGAAATTGAAGTAACAGAGCCAAGGACTTCCAAAGGCTTATCTTGTTAAATATAATGTAACCTCAACATGATGACTATACACTGCCAGCTGTCCTGGCCAGCTGTACTTTCTATTCTTGTCTTGCTTGAGCCTATTTAGCTCAACTATCTCCCATTGCATTGAAATTCTTCATACTTACTTCTCATTGTACTCTTCTTCATACATTCTAATATACTGTTTTCTGTTCTATTCTTTCTCTCTCCATTTCTTGCTTCACAATTTATCATGGTATCAGAGCTACAACAGTAAGCCTCTTCACACAGGCTGGAGAGAAACACGATCCTCAAATAGCGCAGAGCTTACACGGATCTAGAGAGCACGCGGCACAGTCTTTTCACAAGGATTGGAGAGCTGCCCATCATACTCTTGAAATATCCTCGCAAGAAACGTCCATGAGGAAGATGTCCCCTCATACGCTCAAAATATCAGCGTAAGAAGCTCACGCACCGAAGCAGAGCGGACAATGCTCAAAAGATCGAAGAAGAAGAGAGTGCAGAAGAAGAAACTTTAAAGATTCCTCTACACTTTTCAAGAATCGTCAAAGACTCACGAAGAAGAGCTGCAGGACGTAGGAACATTTAAAGAACTCGAAGAATTCATTCAAAATCGTTAAAGATTCCTGCAGAAGGCAAAATCGTTTAAAGATTCTCGAAAATCGCTCAAATCTGTCAAAGATTGTAGCAGAGAACGAAGAACTCATGAAATTATTTCAAATCTTTGAAAGATTCACGAATCTTTCTTCCACAGGAGCAAAGAACGCATCTCATGTGCAAAGAACAACCACTGAGGCCGTAAGATTCGTCCTGCGAACGGATCTAGAGCGGGAATCTAGTTCAGAAGGGACAAGGAGAGCGCGGAAAAGGTGAAAGAGTTTCAACTGTTAGATCTTGCGCAGAGGACCGATAGCCGTTGGATCAACGAGAAAGCACATGAGGTTTATCCCTCTGGAGTGCATAGAAGAAATTTCTGACTTGTGAAGTCATGAAATCCCGACATCATCTGGATCGACCATCAAGAGACACGTGGTGAGATCTCGACATTTCGCTGACTCACAAGGTGTAAAGGTCAGAAGATTGCCGTGAGAATTCGTGAATCGTGAAATCACGAGTCATTCTGGACCGTTGGATCGAGATAGATCATCAGCCGTCGATCTGATCCGATCGCAAAATCAGGAATCAGGAGTTGGACGAGCAAAGGAGACTGCTCTCCAGAACTCCGATACGTGATATCGCAAAATCCCGAAAGGATTGTAAGCCGTCCATCTCAGAGGACAGGTGGAAGCAGATCCAAGTGCCATTCACATTTCAACATTTTGGAGTTCGAGATATCGGAGGTCTTGTTGACGAAAGACACTCCATGGGGAAAGTCACGAAATCACGATTCACAAAATAGAAATAAGATCATAGCTGTCCATTTGTTTGGACATGTGGCAGACATCAAGGAAACAATCAGCATCTCGGCAATCGAGGTTCTCAGTTGACAGGGAATTTGGAGTCGCAAGTCGCGAAATCGCGAAACGACGAGGACCGTCTATCTTTCGGGGACGCGTGGCATAAATCTGAGGGCTCGTGAAAAGTCCCGAAAGGGGAGAGTCCATCGGCACATTGGGATTCGGTAAATCATGAATCCTGAGGACAAGGGATCGGGTTTCTTTATGGTGAAAACCTCATAAACGATTGGAGGCATCCACTTTGAGGAGACACGTGGGCGAGATCGGGAGAGTCAACCGGCACACCGGATTTCGGCGTTTTGCGGATCCTAGAGACGAGATGTCTGGAACAACTCAAATTGCGAAATCATGAGGAGAAATCAGGACCTTCCAATATAGGAGGACGCGTGGCGGAGATCAAAGCAATCAGGAAATTTCCCGAAAGGAAAGGTCATCCATCGTGAAATCGAGAATCGGGAAATCGGGGATTCAGTGGACAAGAGGTCCAATGCATTTCGACTTTCGAAACCCTGAATCATGATAAGAGGTTTGACTGTGGTCTTATGAGTTCTGGTCATAAGATCTAGATCGTCATATCATAGGAAGATCTGGACCGTTGAATTGTCCAAAGGAGAATTTCGTATTTCGGCAATTTGACAGACAAAGAATTGGAAAATCTCGTAGCGCTTTAACACAAGGCGCGTGGTCACATTGCACTGTGACAAAGGCCAATTCAAGGCCAATAAGCTCTTATCGGCAATCGGCATTTCGACAATCGGAAGTTGGAGAATTTCAAGGTCTCATCTAATGGAGTTCCGACACCACTGCAAATTACATGCAGGAGACAAGTAAGTAAGATTTTTTTTTTTGTTGTTTTGCTGAATTCTTTAAAAGATGGCAACGTCTAACAATTTAGGACCAACTCAGGGTATGATTCTACTTGGAAAGAACTATGAGTTCTGGTCTCTTTGTATGAGATCCTTCTTGCAAGCACAAGAGTGCTGGGAGCCAGTGGGTCTTGGATATGTGGAACCAGATCCAACAACCCTTTCTGCCATGACAAATCCGCAGAGAATTGCTCAGGAAACACTGAGGAACAAAGAAAATAAAGCGAAATTTTGGATTCAAAATTCTGTGGATGACTCGATTTTCTCAAAAATCACAGGCGCTGGTACTTCAAAACAGGCCTGGGACATCCTTAAATCTTCCTACCAAGGAAATGACAGGGTCAAAATAGTTAAACTACAGACCTTGAGGACGCAATTTGAGACTTTAAGAATGACAGAGTCTGAAAATGTGGATCAGTTCATGACCAGAGTCATGGGCATCGTGAACCAGATCAGACTGATTGGTGAAACCATCACCGATCAACGCATTGTTGAGAAAATTCTCGGAAGTTTACCAAAGAAATTTAAAATGGTTGTAACAACAATCCTTGAATCCAAGGATCTGTCAAGTTTTTCCACAGATGAATTAATTGGTTCTCTGGTGACACATGAGACTAGACTGCATCTCACAGATGAGTCAATATCCAATGCTTTCAAAATTCAATTCTCCTTCAACAGAGGGAGAGGCAGAGGAAGAAGCAGAGGTCACCAAGGAAGAGGGAGCAATCAAAGTAACCCTCACTCCAGTGGAGGTAACAAACAACAATATCCGAATCAAAATTTCCAAGGTCAAAGACAACAACAACAAAATCAACATCAGAATTTCCAGCCTCAAAGAGGCAGAGGGAGAAGATCAAATGACAAAACAAGCATACAATGCTATTACTAAAAAAATTATGGGAACTATGAATCTGAATGTAGGAAGAAGCAAGCAGAACATCTCTCAGGCAGAGCACATGTGTCAAATCCCACGGGAGAAAACTCAAGAGGTATGTTTCTCTCATGCCACAAGACTGAAGAACAACCTAAAGATCTCTGGTTGCTAGACAGTGGATGCAACAATCACATGACATGTAACAAAGAATTACTTTCATGCATTGATTCTTCAATCTCATCTGATATTACACTAGGAAATGATTATTTAGTCAAAGTTCAAGGAAAAGGAACTGTTCCTATTCTTACTAAACAAAATGTAAAGAAAGACATATACAATGTCTATCATGTTCCAGATCTGAAACATAATTTGCTAAGTGTAGGACAACTCATTGAACATGGATATAAGGTACTTTTTGAGGGAGCATCTTGCAAGATATATGACAAATTCCCAAGAAGAAAATTAATTTCTGAAATTCATATGACTCAGAATCGGATGTTTCCCCTTACCCTCAGAACTGCAAATCTGAGTCAACCATATGCACAGAGTGCATCTACCCTGAATGAAACTATGGTTTGGCATACAAGATTTGAACATCTACCATTTTAGAGTCTAAGTCTTCTTCAGAAGAACTCCATGGTCAAAGGTCTTCCTATATTTAAAGAGAAAATTCCCCCATGTGAGTCTTGCATACTTGGAAAACATAAGAGAACTAGTTTTCCACAGTCTTCCAATCAAGCCAAACAACATCTTGAACTTGTTCACACTGTCCTATGTGGACCAATGCAAACAGAGTCAATAGGTGGTAGCTTTTACTTTCTAACGTTTATTGATGATTTCATCAGAAAAATATGGATCTATTTTCTCAGACACAAGTCTGAAACATTTGAAAAATTCAAAGAATTCAAGGCAGAAGCTGAAACAGAGTGGAAAATATATCAAAGCACTCAGGTCAGATGGAGGAGAATACAATTCCAGAGAATTTGCAAATTTCTGCAAATCACAAGGCATTGTCATGCAAACAACAACCATGTATACTCCACAACACAATGGAGTGGCTGAAAGGAAAAATCAGACAATAATGAATATGGCAAGAACACTTCTTAAAGAGAAAAGTTTGTCAAATAGATTTTGGGCTGAAGCAGTAGCATGCTCAGTTTATCTCTTGAATAGATCTCCAACCACAATTCTAAAGATGAAAGTCCCCCAAGAAGCATGGAGTGGGACAAAGCTCAATGTAGCACATCTAAGGACATTCGGATGCATAGCATACGCTCACATACCTTCCGAATTAAGGAAGAAACTTGATGACAAAAGTGAGAAATGTATTTTCACTAGATATAGTGAAACATCTAAAGCTTACATGCTTTACAATCCAATCACCAAGAAACTAATTCTCAGCAGAGACGTAAAATTTCTGGAAAATCAATTCTGGAATGATTCAGAAAATCAGCAGATGGACAGTCAAAATCCATTGTTGCCAAGTTCTGAAAACACAGAAAATTCAGAACAACAAGTACCTCAAACTATTCTTCCACGATTGCAGGTACAAAGACAACCTGAAAATTCTCAGGATAACTCAACTTCCAGCAGAGAATCATTCTCTGAACCACAAAATCAGAGAACTCGAAGTTTGAGAGAAATCCATCAGCAGTTGGATGACTTTGAGCAACACAACCTTTTTTCTTTAATGTCATGTCAACCTACATCTTTTAAAGAAGCAACTAAGGAGCCACATTGGGTTCAAGCCATGAACCAAGAAATTGACTCCATTGAGAAGAACAAGACATGGGATCTTGTTGATTTGCCAAGTCACAAAAAGAGTATTGGTGTCAAGTGGGTTTACAAAACTAAACTCAATAAAAAAGGGTAGATTGAAAAACACAAGGCAAGACTTGTTGCCAAAGGATTCTCACAACAACCAGATATTGATTATGGTGAAACTTTTTCTCTAGTAGCAAGATTAGACACTATAAGGACTCTATTGGCCATATCAGCCCAACACAAATGGCAAGTATACCAGATGGATGTCAAGTCAACATTCCTGAATGGTCTTTTAGAAGAAGAAGTTTATGTCGATCAACCACCTGGATTTGAAATCCAAGAGCACCCAGCCAAAGTATATCGGTTGAAGAAAGCCTTGTATGGCTTAAAACAAGCTCCAAGAGCTTGGTATAGTAGAATTGACACTTATCTGATCAAAAGTGGTTTCATCAGAAGTCAAAATGAGCCAACTCTTTACACCAAAACAGATCAGCACGGTAAAATTTTGATTGTATGTTTATATGTTGATGACATGATCTATACGGGAAATCTTGAGTTAACAAATTTTAAACATGCCATGCAATCTGAGTTTGAGATGAAAGATCTTGGCATAATGAAATATTTTTTAGGGATTGAGGTTCATCAATCAGCCAAAGGCATTTTTGTCTATCAACAAAAGTATGCAGAAGACATCCTCAAAAGATTTTGCATGGAAGAATGACATCCAACAGAAACTCCCATATCACTAGGCACAAAATTGAGCAAGAATGATGAAGGTCCTATAGTGGACTCTACCCTGTACAAAAGTTTAGTAGGCAGTTTGTTGTATCTTACAACAACGAGGCCTAACATTATGTATGCAGCCAGCCTTGTTTCCAGATTCATGGAATCCCCCAAATATTCTCATTGGAAAATGGCGAAAAGAATTCTGAGATATGTTGCAGGAACTCTCAATTTTGACTTATGGTACACTAAATCTGATCATAATCAACTTTTTGGTTACACAGACAGTGATTTTGCAGGCAGCCTAGATGACAGGAAAAGCACATCTGGACATGTTTTTCAACTGGGCACGAACCTAATTTCATGGGCATCAAAGAAGCAACCAATTGTTTCAATATCTTATGCAGAGGCAGAGTATGTCGCTACTACCTCAACTTCTTGTCAAGATGTGTGGTTTTAACTACATTTCACAAAGGATTACCGATTTTGAAGAGACATTTTTAGTAGCAAGAGGAGAGACATTACCGATTTTGGCGCCATCTCCACAGAATATATCCACTGCTCTGCCTCTGCTGGACGAGGTTTTTCTCCTCTTCCTCTGTCGGGTGGAGTTTTTCTCTCTGAACCTGCCCTAGGCAGCGAACGATGTATGCTGGGGAATTGAGACTGGTTTTTCTCCTTGCTCCTCGGACGGGAAGTTGCTCTGGGTTTTTCTCAACTACAGTGGTAGCCCAATCATCACCTTATTTTTCTATTGAATGGGCGCGTGCGGGGGTTTGAAATTTGTTTTGTTTTTTGGTTATTATTTTTAAAATTATATATATATAATTTTATTTATTTTTTAATTAATATATGTTATATAATATAATATAATATAAATAAATAATTAATATTAAACATTTATATATATGTAATTAATATTAAATTTGACTCAGTGAAGAGCAACTTTTCTACTCACACCACATCAACAACTAATCAACTAATTGTTACATCATTCACTCACCAAGTCCACACTTGTGCACAAAACCTTGTTGGTGAAATGCCCCCATGCATCTATATGACGCTTCCTTTGCACTTTGCCTAAATCATTATGCTTCAAGTTCTCCACAATATTGTAGTCCACTCTAGGGGATCTTTCATTATTTCAAAACATGGATTATTATGAAGTCTTTAGCTACCTAATGGGATGGAATTTTTTGTTCACCTTCTCTCAGCTTCTCTTAAGTGGTGTCAAGAATTGAGTTTGTTGGATGTTGACATGTAATTTGGAATTGATTGTGATTCAGATTGTATCATTAGAACAATAGTTTAAGGTATTTTTAGTATATTTATCTTTGTCTAATATGGAATAAGAACATCATCCAAGGATAAATAAAAATAGGCTGGTAGTAGTTCTACTTCTTACAACTATGTTTATGGTTGTCATTGATCTTGGGGATATCTCAAAGGTTGTGGCTATTGTTTTTCAAATCATGGATTAAATGGTTCTTGGGTTGAAGCTTTCTTGTATTGATAAAGTTCTTATGTCTACCAAATTGTCTTAATTTTTCATGGTATTTGTTAGATAAGTAAAAAAATGTTTCTAAAACTTGCCAACATGTCTTCTAATAATTTATGCATTATATGTTTGAGTGAACTTTGGTTCACTAGAATGTTGATTGAATATGAATAAATAGATTATCGAGGGATATTTGCTTAAAATTGTCACTAATGATAATAATAATAATCTACTTTTTAGGTCACGACCAATCTAAACACCAAATTGGTGTATGATACTCC
>ML801461.1:161905-181839 GCA_009831015.1 Picea engelmannii | reverse complement strand
CCCCCCCACCACCACACACAAGATGATTTGATTGCTAAAGTCTACGGAGGTATACATACTTATTAGAATTTACAGACATATTATGCATGGAGGTATACATACCCTATCAAATTTTACTCAACGTTAGAGTTTGGTGCATAATATGTCCAAGTATCAATGATGATGACACTTCCAAAATTGTCTCTAAATTGACTTGACTCTTTTCTTTCAAACTTTGATGGTTGAATGCAATTATCTAGCCCCAAAACCTCTTATTCATATTTGTCCTTTCTTACAATGGTTATCATCTATGTTTGATGATGCACTAATGAATTCTTCTTACATTTCTTCTTCTTCTTCAAAGGTGAGAGTACATCTTTAAACTCATAGATCAAGGTCTTCAATATCAATGTTTCTTCCATAAGTGTTTTCCATGTATCCAAACCCTAATCCTTTGAGGATCAAGGTATAAATGTAACCAAAATAGAAACCCATAAAACAATGTAACACATTACCATAAAGAGAAAATAGAAAGTGGCATTTATAGGTGAAAGCACTCATGGGGAAGAACCCACTACAATTATTGCTCTTGTATTTATCAATGAAGCCACAATGCAACATCTTTGATGTTGAACAACACGTAGTTGATATTTCCCACTATAATCCCTCAACACTCTGATAATCATGGTAATATGTTTTGATTTTCCTTCCAAAAGACACCCCCTTGGGAAAACAACAATTACCCCCCCCGCCCCTTTCATTTCCTCTTTAAGAGGGTGTTTTATTTTTTATTTGTTGTCAAAATTATTTACTCAAATAATCGAGGCCTCTGAACTTAGATCTCCCAAATTATTCACTAGCATAAGACATTATTTTCTATAAGATTGTAAGCCAATGGGGCCTTAACTAATGAGCCTCCATGGTTCCAACAACATTATGCATGCATGCATATTATTGTATTCATGAACACTTTATTTTGATAGAGACCATAGCTTGGATATTACATTCCCCCAACCTCTAGATTAACACCAGCCTCAATGTTGTCTTCCTCTTTTTTGATGCAACAAGTTGAAAAATTATATCAAATCTTGATCTTTTCACATCTAGATCCTAGGAAACATTGCTGTTGCAACCAACAACCTGTAATTCCAAAGATTCAAGATGCACTTTATTACAAACATCCCAAGGAATGAAAGTTAAAACAAATAAAATACATTTCGTGGCTATGTTGAACCTTTACTAAAATGAACCCCAAAGAAAACACCCATGAATTTCAATACTACATTTTCACAAGGCAAGGGAGGGATTATGTTGCACAAACCCTTGATTGAGAACAAAGTAGACTCTCAACCAAGGGTATGGTCAACATGGGTATTCAATCTAGGGAAAATAAAACCCTCAATCAAGGTTTTGAAAACCACCCCAAAAATTCTAGAAATAGTCATTTAATCCTCGAGAGGAATTAGGCTTGATTGAAGGTTTATATGTCACCCCAACTATGCCATTTTTGCATGATTTTCAAATAAATTCAACTTCTGGGAGGACAAAATCTTACAAATCTTGCACATCAATTGTCACACTTTATGTTGGTAAATTCAACATTGAATATTGTTTCAAACAACATATGGTTTTCCCATTCTTTTGTTTTCATTATGTGTTCTATATTAATGTTTTACTAAAACTTAAAATTTGTTCCTTGGTTGAGAATGTACAAGAGCAAAATTTGATATCTTAAAAATGACACAACCAAAAAATTAGTAAAATTAATCAAGAGAGGGAAATGAATTTTTGTTAATTCACTTTATATAAAATTAGTAAAATTAGTAAAATGAATTTTTGTTAATTCACTTTATGTAATAAGAGAG
The DNA here is from genome assembly GCA_009831015.1 of Picea engelmannii. Taxonomy (NCBI): domain Eukaryota; kingdom Viridiplantae; phylum Streptophyta; class Pinopsida; order Pinales; family Pinaceae; genus Picea; species Picea engelmannii. The sequence continues at coordinate 179,995 of ML801461.1, read as the reverse complement.
GGAAATTTGTTATGAACACAAAGCTGTACAAAATCCAATTGAAATTTTATATAGTAAAATATAAAAATTATAAAAAAATTACAAAAAAAAACACATAATATTCAAAAATATGTGGGATACACTATACTCATATAAAATTTTTCAAACACGATAAATTTAAACGCTGCATTTCCTCGATTCAAGGAAGGATGTATCTCAAAACACTCTCTTGAAGAAGTCATAAACAAAGACTTTCCTTGGTCTTTTTTTTATGGAGACTCCTAAGGATCCTCCCTCCATCCCCCCCCCAAAGGTGGGACAAGGGGAATTATACATCTATCCCCCACTCACAACATCTTTTTGATGGTTGGACTGGGTAACAAAACACATAACTTCTATGAATTTATGGTTCTAAAACTAGTTTTAATGCTAGCTCATGAACAAAGCATTTCTCAAATTCAATTTATGGAGACTCTCTACTTGTGATTCAATGGATGAAAGGAGAATACAATTTCCCTCTTTTTTCATGAAAATTTTCTTCTGAAATCAATGTTCTCTCACATCTCTTTCACGCATGTTTATAGGGATAGGAACAATGAAGCATAAATACTATCTAAGAATGGAGTGATGCTGAAAAAATGGTATCTAGAAGATCAATGATAACATCCCTGTGCACTCTTTTGAATATATTCATGCTCCTTGGTTCTAAGATTCCTTTTATTACTCCATGATCAATGTCTCTTCAGAGAAGACAAAATGAACTCCTTCAGGTAGACTAGTTGAACTCTTCGATTGTATAAAGATAACTATACTTTTGGAAATATTGACAAAAATTGTATATGATGTTTCCCTAATACAAATCCTAGTAGGATTATTTGAAAGAAATATTTGGAATTATTTATTTGACGATAGTTTAATTCTTTGTTTGACTCATTTTTGAGTCGAGAAAACCTCCCATACCGTCAATGCATGTGTGTTGTCCTAACATGTCAAATTTCAGTCCATAAAAACAGAAATTGAAAAAATTTCAACATTGGCGCCATTCACATTAATTGTTCTATAGGCTTGTTGTTTGATTGTCAAATTGTTTGTGCGAGTCATGTTTGAGTCCAAAAACCCTCCCATACAATCAAAGCATGTATCTAGTCTAACCATGTCAAATTTCAGTCCATACAAGCACAAATTGGAAAAAATCAACATTGGTCCCATTCACATTAATTATTCTATAAGCTTCTTGTTTGATTGTAGAATTGATTATGTGAGTCATGATTAAGTATAGAAACCCTCCCATCCCATCATTATATGCATCTAGTCTAACTATGTTAAATTTCATTCCATACAAGCACAAATTGAAAAAATTTCAACGTTGGCCCCATCCACATGTCAGTTATAAGCAGGGTCAAGTACATGAGCATACACGCCTTATTTTTGGATTTTGATAGAATAATAAAAAAATATTTTATTTTAGAATTGTTTGTTTGACTCAATTTTGAGTTCGAAAACCCTCCCATACTGTCAATGCATGTGTGTTTTCCTAGCATGTCAAATTTCAGTCCATAAAAGCACAAATTGAAAAAATTTCAACATTGACCCCATTCACATTAATTATTCTATAAGCTTGTTGTTTGATTGTTGAATTGTTTGTGTGAGTCATGTTTGATTCCAACAACCCTCCCATACCTCCAATGCATGCATATAGTCTAACCATGTCAAATTTCAGTCCATACAAGCACAAATTGGAAAAAAAATCAACATTGGCTCCATTCACATTAATTATTCTAAAGGCTTGTTGTTTGATTATGGAATTGATTGTGTGAGTCATGTTTGAGTCTGGAAACCCTCCAATACCATCATTAAATTCATCTAGTCTAACCATGTCAAATTTCATTCCATACAAGCACAAATTGAAAAAATTTCAATGTTGGCCCCATCCACATGTCAATTATAAGCGGGGCCAAGTACATGAGCAGGCATGCCTTATTGTTGGATTTTCATAGAATAAACAAAGAATATTTGATTATATAATTGTTTTTTTGAATCATGTTTGATTTTGGAAACCCTTCCATACCATTAATGCATGTGTGTTTTCCTAGCATGTCAAATTTCAGTCCATAAAAGCATAAATTGAAAAAATTTCAACATTGGCCCCATTCACATTAATTATTCTATAGGATTATTGTTTGATTATTGAATTTTTTTATGTGAGTCATGTTTGAGTCCAACAACCCTCCCATACTGTCAAATCATGTATCTAGTCTAACCATGCCAAATTTCAGTCCATAATTTATCGCTCCATAATTTTCCTTAGTTGTGGAGGAAAATCACAGAGGTAACCTCTAACTAGCTTTAGGATCAGAAGCTAGCCTTTCCAATCCAGAGAGGGTTCTCTTTATGCCACACTTTCAAATTGATTATTTTTTGATCAATGGCTAGATCTTAATGAATGAAGGATTTCAAAGTATGGCAGAGTAGAGTGAGATGTCCATTGGGCATGGAGTCAGGATATGAGACCAAAGATATGCTAGATACTTGGTCAATATAAAAGAGGTCAATCAAAATCAAGATAGAAAACAATTCCTTATATAATTTAAATGTCATTGTATATGGGATATTAATATAGAAAACATTCAAACTACAATAGAGCATCATTCTAAGATGAATTCTAAGGTAGTTTTCATAAGAAAAAAGGTGGAATATATGAACACATACAACAGAGCATTAAACTGTAAATGAATTCTACAACACCTAATTTTGCTCAAATATCAGAATATATAACATTTAAATGAATTCATATAGAAAGGAGCACATATACCATGAGAGAACACACATAAGGAAAAATCTTCACATGAATCTTTGAGGCCAAATCTATGGTACTTCTGATCCAGGAAAAATTCTATTAATCTCGAAAAAAGATTACAACATGCAGTCACCAAGATATTTCTCACACCACTCCAACCCCCTATTCCATCATTTTCCTTACAATATATAGAAATCCATATCATAATAACTCAAAACAGTCGAATTCATGAAGGTTATTTATCTTTAGACAAGTTACAACTAACCCAAAACAAGCTGCTAACAAACTGTTAACAAACTAGAAATTGGTTTTTGATTTGCTAAATATGTAGAAATCATGATTAAATACATAAACTAAATGAAAAAAATTTAGTCCTTCAAATATCCATGCTCATATGACACTTGTAATTCATCTGGAAGCTGATTGGATGCTGATCTGGAGGCCTGATGTACTTTCATAGCGTGAGGAGATTGTTTGCTGCAAAACACTAAGAACTTTCACAATGAAATATCCTTTTTGATGTTTCTCCCAAATGGTGAGCTGGATTGGGCTGATTTTTTGTCAGAAATTTAATATGATTATGATGCTTCTCCAAAACAAATTGGAGAAAAACTCAGTTCATGAAGTTCGAGAAAATCCAAAAATGGCTGTAGGTGATGGTGGCTCGTTTCTCGAAAACCTTGAAGTATTTTGACCTAAAATTGAGTGAGTTTATTAATCTTACCCTAATGCCTCTCTTGTCCAAATGTCATGAAAAAAAGGGAACATGATTTAAAATTTATGAATAAAGTACACTTTCACAACGTACTTTCACAACGAAACTGCTGCTTTAGCACTTTCATAGCGCGAGTTCACTGTGAAAGTTCTGTTCTTCATTGTTTTGAACATTTAACCCTTTACTTGCTATATGGAGGCCATATAATGGTATTTTATGATGAATATTATGACCAACAATGTCATTTTTCATTTATTTTTTCTCTTGCTGCAGGTGAGCACTGACACGATTTTCCTTCTTTAACTGGCTTTCAAGCTCTATGACTATTTTATCCTCTTTTTCTGATGGAGACTGATATTTATTAGGATCTACAAATGCATGTTGGACATGGTTTTCAATGATATATGTAACTAAGGGAGCTATACTGATCCTAATACATGCCATAACAAACCAATAAACTCTTTTGATGACCCATATGACATGATTTGACCCTTGAATGATAGAAACGAACTTTATGGACATGTGATCAAATGGCATGCCTATGAATAAACCTTACTCATAAAAACTCATTATCTTATAGCATGATGTGACCCCTCATACCTCTTGAATATGAAAATATGACTTTAAACTGATTTTTCTCAAATGAACAAAGACTTACACATGTGACTACAAGGCTTAGTCTCTAACTAAACTTGACCAATGATTGAGATTTAATAAATGATCTCATGAAGACATATGCATTCACACTGATACTAGACATGTATTGGTATTTAAAAGAACAAGGCATGTCTCTAAAACCATAACACACATACTTGACTAGGCTCTAACCTTATTTACACATTAATGGACACTAACACCATACAAGCACAAATTGTAAAAATTTCAACGTTGGCCCCATTCACATGTCAGTTATAAGCGGGGTCAAGTACATGAGCATGTGCGCCTTATTTTTGTCTTTTGATAGAATAACCAGATAATATTTTATTTTTGAATTGTTTGTTTGAGTCATGTTTGAGTCCAAAAACCCTTCCATACCGTCAATGCATGTGTGTTGTCCTAGCATGTCAAATTTCAGTCCATAAAAGAACAAATTGAAAAAAATTCAACATTGGCCCCATTCAAATTAATTATTTTATAGGATTGTTGTTTGATTGCTGAATTGTTTGTTTGATTCATGTTTGAGTCCTAAAACCCTCCCATACCGTCAATGCATGTGTATTGTCCTAGCATGTCAAATTTCAGTCCATAAAAACACAAATTAAAAAAAATTCAACATTTGCACTATTCACATTAATTATTCTATAGGCTTGTTGTTTGATTGTCAAATTGTTTGTGTGAGTCATGTTTGAGTCTGAAAACCATCCCATACCATCATTGTATGTGTCTATTCTAACCATGTCAAATTTCAATCCATACAACCACAAATTGAAAAAAATCAAGGTTGGCCCCATTCACATGTCAGTTATAATCGGGGTCAAGTACATGAGAAAGAACACCTTATTTTTGGCTTTTGATAGAATAAACAAATAATATTTGATTGTCAAATTGTTTTTTTGACTCATATTTGAGTCCAGAAACCCTCCCATAACGTCAATGCACGTGTGTTGTCCTAGCATGTCAAATTTCAATCCCTACAAGCACAAATTGGAAGGTAAAATCCGACGACAAGGCCAATTTTCATGACTTCTTTCATGGTTTGGTATTGTTTCTATGTGTTCAAGTTGTGTGTTTAGGAACCACATTTCCATTTTTTTGAACATGCTCATCACCTCACCTTCACATATAATTTCTCAAATTGGCATATAATAAACCCGAATGAACTTCTCTTGGTTTCGAGAATAATTAATTCTCTACTGAACATGTGCAACCATGTGAAGGTGGAAGCTCTAATTATGTCCCCTCCTATCACATCACTCTCAATTCCCCCATACCTAATTTGATGTAATAAATAACATGTAACACACTACATAAAAAAATTATATAAAACTTAAAAAACGTAATTAACTTGTATAAGTAAACACTTAAAAAACAATAAATCATATAAATACTAAATATATAATTAATAGAATAAATCATAGAAAACATATAATAACTTACCTCGTACATTTCAACATTTCAAGATCATTCATCTTCTTCTTCATCCAAATCAACATCTGTATCATGATCTAGTTCAGAATCAATAATGTTGAAATGATTGTTCATATCAACATCATCATCAACGTCATTTACGCTATCATCATTGATATCATCAATGAGAACATTGTCTACTGCATTTGGATGATCAACTTCTTCGGCTTCTTCATTTGACACATCTGCAACCACCTGCTCCTGATTTGCATCATCATATTCTTCTTCAATATTTTCTTTTTCCTCTACATGATTATACTTTACTGGTCTTCCTTTTGGATCATATCTAACAACGTATGCCCAACCTGCTTTACTTGGTACCTCTGAGTAAAAGACGTGCTCACATTGAATTGGAAGAACATAAGGCTATGTACCCAATTATAATGACCTTATATTAACCATGGTAAATCCATTAGCATGCTCAATAACAGTTCTTTCAGGATCACGTTCATGCATCTGTAACCTGTACCATTTGACCTCAAACAAAACTATTTTAAAGGAATTAAAATCACACTGAATTATATCCTCCAAATACCCTTAGTACCTATTTTTAGTTTCTTCTGGATGCTTATTACTTCTAGAGGAAACATTAGTGACCTTAAAAACTAAAGTTATTCCACAATCCGAGGATTTCATCTTGTCATCCAACTTTTTTATATGAAATTTACGACCATTACACCACATAGCCTTGTGGTGTTTCAACTGCGACATGGACAACAAGTAAAAAATACATTGTCAATTAGTAAACGTCATATAATATGGACTTAGTAAATATACATTTCAAAAACTAAACAAACCAAATACATTTATATAATGGGAAATAACAATAAAAATGTGGGTGAATATACTAGCCTTTTTATCTTTTAAACCAAAGGATAAATCAATTTCCCTTTGCGTAAGATCATGAAATTCATTTCGATAATGATGCACTGTTTTAATCATCTTACTGACCCCTTCCCATGATAACCTACCATAGTATTCTTCACATCGTTCTATCCAATAATGCATCCAATCAATATTATTTGCAATGTATAAATGTAGAGCATCCCACTCTCAACCAACTATATGAAAAAATAACAATTCAATATCAATAATTAGCTATCATTGGAAAAAGTTTAATATAATGGATGGAATAAAAATAAATATGAGTATTATAATGTAAAATTGAAAAATTAAATGTATAATATATTAAATCTACAACATCCAATTACCTTTCATGGTCCTCATTCTACCTTTCCCCAATAGGACCTCCCATTCAAATTTGTTGATGGAGTCGAGATGCCAAATGTTAGGCACATTCATATTTTCTACCAATTTAGGAAGATATTGAATAATATACACCATGCATTGATATACCATATAACCCTCCACCATAGAAACCTCAGGACATGCTCTTTGTCTAACAAAAGCCTTCAATGAATTCAACTTCCTCTCCACCATCCACATCTGTAACATCCTGCTCTGGCGCACTGAGAAAACTTATTATTTAAGGACACTTGCTTGCAAGTGATCTGGACTTTTCTGATGTTAAAACATTTATACTTGATTATGATGCGTTATAATAGACGACATGAGGTTTTACTATTTGATGTAGACAGGTGCTATTGACTCAGTTTTATTGAGTGTGTAGGGTTTTGGAATTTGATGATGCAGAGGCACCGGTGGAACCCCTTGGACTCCGGATTGAGTCAAGGAGTGTGCTAATTGGGTTGATTTATGTGCTGTGATATTTCATTGATTTGATGATTTGATGATTGACATGTTCTGACACGATTGTTGATGATGCAGGCTGACGATAGCTTGCCGACCAGACTCACATATGGAGTAAAGGGGCCACACACGATTTCCAGAGAGGTTGAGGGAGAGGGGTGGACAACAGCCCTGCCACCGCCTACTAGCACTCCCGCCATGGCTCGAATTGTAGGTTAACGATTACCTAGTTCAAGAAGATCCACGATGCCATGAGGGCAGACTGTGATAGTCCCTCACGATGATTCTAAGGGGCGCACAATAAGGCGGGAGCCTTATTCCTTAGAGCCCTTAGTCTCCCACAAGTTCACCTGGCGGAGTGTTGACTCCAGGGGTTATAGATGTCTACCAATCAGTCCAGTTGGCAAGTGGTACCCTTCGAGCACGTGGTGCATCCTAAAGGGAACGCCGCACAAAAGAAACACAAGAAGCAAGTGGCACCCTTGGAGCACGTGGTGCATCCTGAAGGACACATCGCGCAAAGGAAACGAACGAGGCGAGTGACACCCTTGGAGCACGTGGTGCATCCTGAAGGGCACCTCACATTGATGTAGATGAAGGAAACAAATCTAAATAGCCCTAAGACAATAACGCCTTAAGAAATCCTTAAACAACTCCCCTAACCCAGTGTCACCCAGTTCAGAATCTAAGTACCGAGTCTAAAACTTTTAGGGTAAAATTTTAGTCTAACCTTAAGAACAAACCCTGGAATAAAAATATCAATTTAAACCAGAACCCGCCTAAGTAATAGTTAGGTCTTCATAAAATTCTTGGGGTAAATAAAGAGAGTAAGGATTTAATTAACTAAGGGATTTAAAAATTTGCAAAGAGGAAATTAATTCCTAACTGGTGAAAGAACAAAAGATATTAAATAAATAATAATTGAAAAGATTAATTAGCGCATTTACCTTTTTGTTTTTTTTTTTAAAAAAGGGAAGGGATTAATAAAAAAAAACAGGGAAACTAAGTAATAAGGAAACATAGACAATTAATAAGTAATAAAATTATTTAACGTGCGGGAGTTTAAAAAGTTATGAATTTAAAAAAAAATAAGATGAAAGGATTAATTAGCGCATTTGCCTTTTTGATTTAACAAAAAAGAAAAAAAAAGAAAAAAGAAAGGGAATAATAAAAATAGGGAAATGAGCCTTTTAATAAATTTAAATAAAATAATGTTGGAGAAACGTGGGGGATGAATGACACTTGTATAAAAGAGAATTTTTGAGGGTTTTTATTTAAAACTTAAATTAAATGTGATTAGGGAAAGAGGGGGTCTCAAAACTCTTTAAAAGAAAGGGAGATGGGGGGAAACGAGGGATGGGCTGTTAGGTATCGTTATGCTGCCGAATTTGGACTGGACTGATTGCTTGTGAGGATTTGAGATTTTCTCAGCTGGGATTAGAGTGGTAGCTCAGCCTTGGAGGTGAGCTGGGAAGCTAGGCATACCTTCTGGATTTGTGTGACCCCTTTGCGGCTCGGGGGGATAAGGGGGAAGCAGAGTACCCCTAGAGATTGGCTGGGAGGTATCGGTGAGGTCTCAGTGGTCAGGAAGCAGGATCGGCATGGAATGGTGGACGATACCAGGAGCGAGCATTTAGGCAAAGGTACACTTTCTGGTTGAATGATAGACGAATGAAAGATTTATGTTTAGGATCTGGTTGAAATATTTGGTTTTCATACTTAGACAAATTTCATTGTGTAAGGGGTGAGAAAAATAGATTACCTCTGCTGTTTAAATTAGATAGTAGATGGAAAAGAAAAATTTCTCTGCATTGGGTGGTTTATCTCAGCATGAGGGTTGAATTTCCTGTTTGCGTTGGGTTGTCTATCTCAGCGTTGAATGTGAAAAAAACTTCTCTGCGTTTTAATATTAGAATTTCTCTGCGTGCCTCTTAATTTCTAATTCCTATGCGATGGTTGTTTAGCCTTGCATCCCTCTTTTGCTAAATTTCTTTCCGTTACTGTGGTATTTACCCCGCGTTTCTGTTCGTACCCTTTGCACGGGGTGTGTAGTTCTCTGCCTTTCCACTGCCATATCACATGGTGAACCTTGGTGTTACAGATTGCTGCCTCTGTGTATAATATATATATATATATATATATATATATATATATATATATATATATATATATATATATATATAACCTAACCTTCGTTACTGACCCTGCAACGACCATCTCATGCCTTATACAAACGGTGAACCCCCACGTTCTCACCTAATCCCCTCTCTGCATGATGTTTCTCTTTCTCTTCATCGCGATGGGTTCCCTGGCGAATAGGAGAAGAATGCCCCAGTATTTTGGTTTATGTTGCTGGCGAAATAAGGCAGGATGCCCCACGATTTCAATCACACAGTCTTTATGTTTTTGGGGTTTCTGTTCCTTGGCGATTGATGGAGAATACTCCACGTTTCCCCCCTTTTTTTTAATCACTCAAGCGCTGCGTTGATGTAACCTCTGCAACCGTCTCCATGTCTCTGCCACTGCCGACTGCGCCCTCCCTTTACGACCTCATTACTCTCTGTTGCTGTGGAACCACCCTGACCGCATGGGCGCCTCACTATCTGGGATCCCGAACCTTAGTGGGTATGACAGTCGCTGCAGTGAACTCCTTAGTGTTAGCTAGGAATCCATAAAAATTTAATGACTGTCAGCGCCTGGCTGGATTGGGACTTTAAGCTTATCAACCCCATATTACACCCTGTGTCCCACTCACCTGACAGAAGCGGTGCACCTGGGCGTCTTCCCTATTGCCGAATTTCTGGGATTTGTTTTATGATAAAAAAAAATATGGATCATAATTTAAAATTAAAATTAAGTGGATCTTGATTAATTTAAATTAAGTGGTTATTGAGGAATGAATCACCCCAGTTAGAATGGTCAAGGCAGCCCAATGGTTACAGTGGTTTAATTCCAAGTAATCCTTGCACGTAGATCTCCAGATGTTAGGTTATTACCAAGGGTACCTTATTCTTCTTAAAAGTTCGAATGTGCCCTTAAAATATTTAGAAGGCAACTAGTCTCTTTTTATATATATGAGAAGGAATTCTTGGTAAAGAGCAATCTTGATTTCTCTTCTGGTGGAAAAGGAAATCTTATGTTAGCTAGTCTCTTTTTAAATTAAAAACATAAGTTAGATGGATTGACTTATTTAATTTAGTAGTGGAATGCAATGATCTCCTAAGATAACAAAGATCGAATTTTAAATGTTATTCTATTGCATTGTTATGGCCATCTGATTTAAGTTTATTGTTATCTTACGGTACTAGTATGGAAATTTCATACTAAGGGATAACATAAATAAGATAGGAATGTGCTGTATTGTCTCTACATTACCTGGTATTGCAATACATAAAAGTAGAATGTTATGGCAAGTTTAAAATGAAATATTAAAATGCAGCCTTAATATTATTTTATAGAGTGTTGATGTATTGCGACCTTGCTGTTAATTAAATGGAAAATATAAAACGCAAATATAAAGTGCAATATAAAATGCAGTATTAATAATAATAAAAAAAAACATCGCTATTTTATATCTTGTCTTTTTAAATTTTGATACCTTTCAATGTGACATTTTAAATATGGTCATTTTTATATATTGACAGTTTTATCCATGATGTTACCTTGTTATTTCCATTATGACGTTAATTAAATATGAGGTTATCTTTATATATTGACCATAGGGTAAAGGTATTGTCTTTTTAGTGGAATTGTTACTACCATTTTACTGTTGTGAATAATGTAAATTGACATGGTGATCAAATGTTGGGTGTCTGTAATTTTTATTGTTAAGGTGATATGTAAAGGTAACGCTATGGTTCACATTGTTTCGGAAATATGTAAGGGTATTGTTTTGCAACATAGTATAGAGTGTAGATTGGGTCGATATCTTACAAGAAGGATTGGCATTGTTATTATTGCATTATTAATGAAATTTCTGATCTTAAAAGACCTCGAGTTGAGAGCTCCTCATGTTTATTTGAATGTTCTATCTAGTAAGGTCATTGTAAATCTTATGGTTGTAGCATATAAGAGGGATTGTAATTGTAAATCATGGCCCGGATATGTGATATAAATGTAAGGTGTTTAATATTTCATGGCAGTTTTATTGTAACTTTTATTGTTATTAATAAACATTTGCGGTGTAATAACCTTGATTTGAGTACAATAGATTTTCTAAGTCTGTAATGAGGGTGTTGTTCCTTGTAGATAAAGTTGTACTTGGTTGATAAACCTTCCGTGTGTTGGGACTGTTTGTCGGGTGGGATGTAGACACCCCCAAGTAACCTTAGGAGATATGTCTGTGTGTGTGATTATTCGTGTAAAGAATCTCGTGCCGTATCAAGAGTCTCGGGCCCTTTAAAGGCAGGGTTTCCACTCTTGCGACACACCTGACGGAGATTACTAGTTTCTTCCTGAGCAGTCGGCCAGGAGTCTATCTGACCTTCTCTCTCTCCGGAGCAGCAAACTAAGATTAAACGCCCTGCTTTCCTGTGTAGAAATAGTAAGATCTACTACTATGGATCCTTCCCTCTGTGTTCGTACTGTGCGTAACCTAGTATGTCGTTAATGTTTGCGTTGTGCGCCTTGTGTCTATGGTCATTTATTGCTTGCAGTTACTCATTGTGTGCCTTTAGTCTTCTTGTGATGAACATCGTGGTTGCGTCTTGTTGGTTGCCGAGTGGCAACGTAGAGTCATGTGCGTCTGTTACTTCTACACATGTGCACACACCTTAAACACAATTTTTTTTTTTTTTTGCACCTGTTATCAGAGTTCTTTTCGTAACGAGGAGGATGTTACATATGGTATCAGAGTGAAGTTTGACCCGCGACTTGGGATTCGCTACGGATTTCGTCGACATGAGTTGATTTTATATACTATTGCTGATCGAGTTGATTGTGTGCATGCAGGTAATCATGGTTAGAGGACGCCATGGAGGCAAACGACGGGGTGCTAGGGGAGGAGGCGTGACGCCTCCAGTAGCATCCACGCTTGAGGGGTCTAACCCCCAGGGAGGCGAGCAGTTTCTCGGACAGGAGCAGATAGCAGTTGGCGATGTTATTGGGATGATGAGATCCTTTCAGTGCATGTCTGAGGCTTTGATCAGCTGATTGGAGAGAGACGAGGCCAGGGCGCCGACACCCGCTGAGGTTCCACCACACGCATCGACCGTTACAGGTAGCATTCACCGTGAACTCGAGAAGGTAAAATTTCCTGAGTTCTTTGGTGCCCCGGATGGCTCCACCGCCGAGGCATGGTTGGAGAATATGGCGATGTGCTTCACACTTCGTGATTATACCTCCAACATGAAGGTCTGCATGGCGGTCTTTCAACTGAAGGGGAGCGCTCTTCTATGGTGGAAGAAGCTCCTGCCGCAACTGAACATGGCCGTTGAAGACGTGTCATGGGAACTGTTCGAGGAATGGTTCCGAGAAAGGTACCTTTCAGAGGAATTCATTGAGCGTCAGCTCAATGAGTTCAATGCTTTACGACAAAGAGGTCATATGGTGCCCAAGTATGAGGCACGGTTTATGGAGCTGCTCCGGTATGCTCCCCACCTTAACACTGAGAAGCTCAAGGTCAACAGGTTTGGGTTTGGCCTTAACAACATCCTGCGTGCAAAGGTTAGGATCTTGATGCCTCAAACCTTACACGATGCCGTCCAAAAGGCCCTCATAGCAAAGGAGGAGCTTATCAGTGGGGGTCAGACCAGGACTCCAGTGAGACCAGTAGGGCAGGGTTCATCTGGTACGCCGCAACATCAGACACCAGCGAGACATACGCCGGGATATCGTGGCTTCCAGAGGGGATCCACTTTTTCTACACCCCAGCGACCACCGCCTTAGCAACAGACACCTTATCAAGGACCACAACACCAGCAGCAACGTCGCCCGCAGCAGCAACAGTTTAGGCCTGTTCAGCAGAACAGACCAGGGTTCCAGGCCAGTGGGCCGTCATCTTCTACTTTGGGTACCAGGACTACTGGGCCGAAGATGGGGTGTTGGACATGTGGGGAGCCACACTACCAGCATGAATGTCCTGTGGAGAGGACCAGAGCGTCCGGATCAGCCGGACCCACTACCGTGGGAGATATGGACAAGGTCCATCAAATTCATGTAGCGGTGAATAACCGCCAGGCAGAGCACCAGTCGACTGTGCTCGAGACGATAGGTACTGTCGCTAACTAGACCCTTAGTATTTTGATAGACCCAGGTGCTACTAAGAGTTTCATTTCTGGTGCAGCGCTAAAAATGATTAAGGTAAAGGCAGTCGAACATGACGAGTTTAGCTTCATAGAGATGGCTTCAGGAGCCAAACAAAAGGTTACGAGCTGTACCCTTAACCTGGGAGAGTTTGTCACGAGGGCCAAATTGTATGTCACGATCTTAGGATCTTATGACGTCGTGATTGGTATGGATTGGTTGGAATCGCATGAGGCGATACTCAACTGTAAGACGAAATAGTTGAGCTTGGTCGATGATGAAGGACAGAGACGTGTGATTGTAGGATGGAACCAGGGAGTATCCCTGAGGTTCGTCTCTTCCTTACAGCTACGAAAAAGTATGCGCAAGGGGTGCAAGCTTTATGCGATCCTTGCGCTAAACGAAAAGGGAGTAGCGGAAGGTCTAGAACACCTTCCGGTGGTGAAGGAGTTTGCGGACGTGTTTCCAGAGGAGTTACCTGGGATGCCACCGGAAAGGGAATTGGAGTTTACCATAGACCTGAAACCGAGGACTGAACCGATAGAAAGAACGCCTTATCGGATGTCGACCCCAGAGTTACAAGAGTTGAAAATGCAACTAAAGGAGTTGTTGGACCTGGGACTGATATGCCCTAGTGTGTCACCGTGGGGTGCACCGGTTATTTTCATACGAAAGAAGGACGGATCATGAAGGCTTTTCTTTGACTACCGTCAACTGAACAAGGCTATGATCAAGAATCAGGATCCCTTACCAAGAATTGATGATCTGTTCGATCAAATGAAGGGTGCGACGGTGTTCTCCAAGATTGATTTGCGATCAGGGTATCACCAATTACGGATCAAGGAGGATGATGTCCCTAAGACCGCCTTTAAGATGATATTTGGACATTACGAATTTACTGTTTTACCATTTGGAATGACAAACGCCCCAGGGGTATTCAAGAGTTTGATGAACAGGGTGTTCCGCGAGTACTTGGACAAGTTCCTCCAAGTATTCATTGACGATATCTTGATCTACTCTCAGACGATGGAGGAGCATGACGAGCACTTGCGCTTGGTACTACAGTGTCTACGAGAGCACAAATTGTATGGGAAGTTGTCCAAATGCTCTTTTTATCAATCAAGGATTCACTACTTAGGGCATGTCATCTTCGGCGAAGGTATCGCCATGGATCCAGCCAAGGTTGAGGCTATTATGGAATGGATTGTGCTGACGAACGTCACAGAAGTGCGTAGTTTTATGGGTTTAGCAGGATACTATCGACGGTTTGTCGAGAGATTTTCAAAGATAGCAAATCCGATCACGGAATTGCAGAAGAAAAACAAGAAGTTTGTTTGGACCGAGAAATGAGCGGAAGCATTTCGGAGGCTTAAGGAGTTGTTGACGACAGTGCTGATACTAAAGGTCCCTGACATGGATGCGGACTTCTTGGTATGCACTGACGCATCCAAGGAAGGTTTAGGCAGAGTCTTGATGCAAGACGGACGAGTGATTGCTTACATTTCGAGGAAGCTGAGAAGGCACGAGGAGAACTACGCGACGCACGATTTGGAGTTATTAGCCATCGTATATGCCTTAAAGGTTTGGAGACACTACCTTGTTGGATGAAAATTTGAACTAAAGATTGATCATTGTGGACTACAACACATTTTTATGCAAAGCGACCTGAATGCGCGACAACGACATTGGTCAGAATTGCTTAGCGAGTACGACTTCGAGATTACTTGCATAAAGGGAACAGTTAATCGAGTGGCTGATGCTTTGAGTCAGAGACCACGCATATTTTCGATGTTGCCTCTTCAGATGAATCTATGTGAGAAGATTCTCACTTTGCAGCATGACGATGACTGGTACAAAGAAGTCGAGAATTTTATCGGACAAAACACAATGATGGTACCCCGATATGAGGGATTTTCTTTGATAACGATGGGTTATTGAGGTTTAGAGGTCAGATTTACGTACTGCCAAATGATGAGTTGAGGATGTTGATCCTGAGCGAGGCTCATAGAGCAGTTTACATGGCTCACCCGAGAGTCACGAAGATGAGGGCAGACCTTAAACCAATATTCTTCTGGAAGGGAATGAAGGCTGACATAGTCAACTATGTGGCCAAATGTCTAGAGTGTCAGCAGGTAAAGGATGAACATAGACACCCAACATGATTACTTCAACCCCATGCCATTCCAGAATCAAAATGGGAAGTTATTTCGATGGATTTTATTGTTGGATTGCCACTAATGGAAATGAGACACGACTCAATTTTTGTAGTAGTAGACACTCTGACGAAGAGTGCTCACTTTATTCCTATGCATACGACGTATCAGGCACCTGACATAGCGAGAGTTTTCATCAGTGAAATTTTGAGGCTGCATGGCGTGCCTAAGAAGATTATATCTGATCGAGGATCGGTGTTTACTGGATGATTTTGGACGAGTTTCCAAGAGGCCTTGGGAACCCAACTTAATTTTAGTACTGCGTATCACCCAGAGATGGACGAGCAGACCAAACGAATGAACCAAACCTTGGAAGACATGTTGCGCATGTACATGATGGACCAACAAAAGCGCTGGGAGGAATTCTTGCCTCTAGTAGAGTTCACTTACAACAACAGTTATCAGAGAACCATTAAGATGGCGCCTTTTGAGTTCCTTTATGGGTGACCGTGTCAGACACCCTTGAGTTGGGATCGGCTTGAGGATAGGGTCCTGGAGGGACTAGAAGTGATCCAAGAAATGGAAGAGAAAATGCAAACCATAAGACAAAGGATTAAAGAAGCGCAGGATCGACAGAAGAGTTATGCCGATGCGCACCGAGTCGACCGTAGTTACGAGGTCGGTGATCGAGTCTTCTTGCGGGTTAAACCGTATAAGAGTTTGATAAAGTTTGGAAGGGGAGCTAAACTCTCTCCTAGGTTCATGGGACCTTTCTAGATTGTGGAGAGAAAGGGGCCCGTGGCCTATCGACTAGCCTTGCCTGATTCTCTGAGGCGTATGCACGATGTTTTTCATGTATCTATTTTGAGACATTATATTAGTGATCCTACACACGTGATTGACATGAGTTCCTTATAGGTAACGGATGAGGGAGCGCTCATGGCTGAGCCGGTCCACATCTTAGATCATCGCATTCGACAGTTACGACGTCAAACGGTAGATCAGGTCAAGGTCTAGTGGGACAGTTATAGTCCGCACTCGACAACCTGGGAGGACGCATATGATATGCGTCATCAGTTTCCATTTTTGTTTGATAGATAGACTTATGATACTGTGATACTTTTATTTAGGCATTTACACTGAGAAAATTTGGGACGAAGTTTATACCAAGAGGGGGTGTATGTAACAACCTGCTCTGGTGCACTGCGAAAACTTATTATTTGAGGACACTTGCTTGAAAGTGATCTGGACTTTTCTGATGTTAAAACATTTATACTTGATTATGATGTGTTATGATAGACGACATGAGGTTTTACTATTTGATGTAGACAAGTGATATTGACTTAGTTTTATTGAGTGTGTAGGGTTTTGGACCTTGATGATGCAGAGGCATTGGTGGAACCCCTTGGACTCCGGATTGAGTCAGGGAGTGTGCTAATTGGGTTGATTTATGTGCCGAGATATTTCATTGATTTGATGATTTGATGATTGACATGTTCTGACACGATTGTTGATGATGCAGGCTGACGATAGCTTGCCGACCAGACTCACATATGGAGTAAAGGGGCCACACACGATTTCTAGAGAGGTTGAGGGAGAGGGGTGGACAACAGCCCTGCCACCACCTATTAGCACTCCCGCTGTGGCCCGAACTGTAGGTTAACGATTACCTAGTTCAAGAGGATCCACGATGCCGTGAGGGAAGACTGCGACAGTCGCTCACGATGATTCTAAGGGGCGCGCAATAAGGCGGGGGCCTTATTCCTTAGAGCCCTTAGTCTCCCACAAGTTCACCTGGAAGAGTGTTGACTCCAGGGGTTATAGATGTTTACCAATCAGTCCAGTTGGTGAGTGGCACCCTTGGAGCACGTGGTGCATCCTAAAAGGAACGTCGCACAAAAGAAACACAAGAAGCGAGTGGCACCCTTGGAGCACGTGGTGCATCCTGAAGGGCACGTCGCGCAAAGGAAATGAACGAGGCGAGTGGCACCCTTGGAGCACGTGGTGCGTCCTGAAGGGCACGTTGCATTGATGTAGATGAAGGAAACAAACCTAAATAGCCCTAAGACAATAACGCCTTAAGAAATCCTTAAACAAGTCCCCTAACCCAGTGTCGCCCAGTTCAGAATCTAAGTACTGAGTCTAAAACTTTTAGGGTAAAATTTTAGTCTAACCTTAAGAAAAGACCCTGGAATAAAAATAACAATTTAAACTAGAACCCGCCTAAGTAATAGTTAGGTCTTCATAAAATTCTTGGGGTAAATAAAGAGAGTAAGGATTTAATTAACTAAGGGATTTAAAAATTTGCAAAGAGGAAATTAATTCCTAACTGGTGAAAGAACAAAAGATATTAAATAAATAATAAT
>ML801461.1:135432-152273 GCA_009831015.1 Picea engelmannii | reverse complement strand
GAAAATGTCTCCTTGGTATATATAGGAGACTAGGAGGTATAATTACAACTAATGGCCTAAAGCCGACATAAATAAAATAACATTACTAATCTAATATGCCCCAATTAAGGGGTAATGAGCCAATATTAGGGCTTAACAAATTCTAACCCAATACCACCCTTGACTAACTGATAAGCTACTTCTCTGCATATCAACCTGTCTGGTAGGATTTTTGGGAGTGCGTGAGGCGGAATGGAACAGCCATAAACCCTAACATAGGAAAAATTTTCCTCAATGAACCAGTCAGCAACTGACTTGAGGTTTTCTATAATGGTATTAGAAATGGGAGGAGGTTCGCATCCAAAGAATATTTTGTGCAGAGGGATAATTACATAATGACAAACCTCATAAAAAACATTTTTTACATTTTCTTCCTAGAGAGCTGAGTGGTATTTATGAACAGGTTTTGGGCAAGAAATATTCCAAATCCATTTCATTAATGGGAAAGGAGTCATAAAACAAATGGCATCCATGATATAAGCTGACATATAAAAAGACACTGGTTGTCCTTTTGACCTAACTGCTTTGTAATTCACAACCTCTGATGTGAAGTTATCTGATAAAATTTTGTGCCAATTAAAACTGCGTCCCTCTGAAACTTCCTCTAAAAAAGGTGTCCAATCTGCATGAAAGTGACAAGGATCCTTTTTCCCGAAAAGTCTACACAACATCATTGCTACATAAACCATATATTCGTTTAAGGAAGCTGTGGCATAGATTCCATGTAAATCATCCCTAAACTTGTTTTCATCTCTGGCCCATCCTCTAATCATGTCAGGGTATGTTTGGCCTGCATCAATGCATTCTTTTCTTTGAAATTCGGCTAAAAACTCAGAATTAAAAGTGTGTCTATAATTGGGTGAGAGCTTATACATTACTTGAATATGCTTAGGCCCTAATGAGCCGATGAAAACTCCTTGCTCGTTCAGAATGCTTCTGGTCGGTATATCTACTCTTTCTAGTGCCCAGCCGATCATATCGGTATATGACACAAGTCTCGGACGTGCAACAACCTTATGGAGCTCAGACTCAACAATATCTCAGAGGTGATTCTCTGAATCAGTGGCTGCATATTTAAGTTCATCTTCCAGTTTTTCAGAGATTCCCGTCCATGATTTGACAGAATGTACTCCCGATGCAGTAGTATCGGATATAATATCACCTTCTGGTTGATCTTCATTTTTCTTCGACGCCTTTTTGGGTGCCATAGCTCTGTGTTTAACTTGAAAACCTGTAACAGAGAGTGATTTAGCTTTGAAATGATAATACAGACGTTTCAAAAGTTTACTTCGAATATATCATAAAAACATTGATATGCATTTAATGTTTCAAAAAGTTTACTTCCGAAGATATGCATTTAATGTTTGTACTTAGGATTTATCGGTGTTTTCAAATATGATAGAAACTTACCAAATCAGACAATGACGCATTAAAGGGCATTCAAAGAAATTTTAACTTTAAACCTTGTTTAGAAGAATGATTAATTAGTGTTGATCTTGAATTAAATTTGAAAACATGCTTATCGGAGTTTCGGAACTTTTGATGTCGAGGAAAAATGTCATCGAAGAACTCCGATTGCCGAAATCGCGATGTATAATCTTAAATTAAAACGTTTTTAGTATCTTAATTAATCAACATTAGATCTTTTCAAGATTTCGTTAATCGGAAAATCGGGGATCGAGATTTCAGGAAATCAGATGACATGAAACATGCTTACAAAACTGCGAATCCCGATATCGCGATGTAATTAATTAACTCTTAATCATTCTTAGCAGTTATTAGATTAATTCAAAACTTTAATTAAGGATTAAATGTATCATGAAATCGGGAAATCGGGAAACATGATGACAAGATTATTTGCTCTTATAAAACCACGAATTTCGATTTCGCGACGTGATTAACTTAATGATTAAACCCTTTTAATTCTGAATTAAGTAAATTATGTTTTAAAGTATCGGGAAATCGGGGATCGGGATTTCACAATTCAATTTGCGTTAAACATTTGTTTGCACAAAACTCTGAATCCCGATTTTAGGTTTAAATTAAAACTTAAATTTTAAATTATTGACCGTTTAAAAGATTGTTTGAAATAATGTTGGAAAACTTATGTTTGTTCATATTTTTTCCCTTCTTTGTCCAAAAATAAACAATAAAAGGTATCGCAAATTTATTGGTGATGAAATTCTTGTCTTAGGAAATTTGAAAAATAGAAAGACTCAAAAAATACAAATCTTTTATCCTTAAGAATAAAAAATTCAAGGTTTGTTTCAACAGAGAATACTCCACGTTTCCCCCTTTTTTTTAATCACTCAAGCACTGCGTTGATATAACCTCTGCAACCGTCTCCACTCTTCTGCCACTGCTGACTGTGCCCTCCCTCTGCGACCTCATTACCCTCCACAGCTGTGGAACCACCCTAACCGCATGGGCGCCTCACTATCTGGGATCCCGAACCTTAGTGGGTATGACAGTCACTGCAGTGAACTCCTTAGTGTTAGCTGGGAATCCGTAAAAATTTAATGACTATCAACGCCTGGCTGGATTGGGAATTTAAGCTTACCAACCCCATATTACACCCTGCGTCCCACTCACCTGACATAAGCGACGCACTTGGGCGTCTTCCCTATAACCGAATTTCTGGGATTTGTTTTATGGTAAAAAAAATTCTGGATCATAATTTAAAATTAAAATTAAGTGGATCTTGATTAATTTAAATTAAGTGGTTATTGAGGAATGAATCACCCCAGTTAGAATGGTCAAGGAAGCCCAATGGTTACAGTGGTTTAATTCCAAGTAATCCTTGCACGTAGATCTCCAGATGTTAGGTTATTACCAGGGGTACCTTATTCTTCTTAAAAGTTCGAATGCACCCTTAAAATATTTAGAAGACAGATAGTCTCTTTTTATATATATGAGAAGGAATTCTTGGTAAAGAGCAATCTTGATTTCTCTTCTGGTGGAAAAGGAAATCTTCTGTTAGCTAGTCTCTTTTTAAATTAAAAACATAAGTTAGATGGATTGACTTATTTAATTTAGTAGTGGAATGCAATGATCTCCTAAGATAACAAAGATCGAACTTTAAATGTTATTCTATTGCATTGTTATGGCCATCTGATTTAAGTTTATTGTTATCTTACGGTACTAATATGGAAATTTCATACTAAGGGATAACATAAATAAGATAGGAATGTGCTGTATTGTCTCTACATTACCTTAGGAGATATGTCTCTGTGTGTGATTATTCGTGTAAAGAATCCAGTGCCGTATCAAGAGTCTCAGGCCCTTTAAAGGCAGGGTTTCCACTCTTGCGACACACCTGATGGAGATTACTAGTTTCTGCCTGAGCAGTTGGCCAGGAGCCTATCTGACCTTCTCTCTCTCTGGAGCAACGAACTAAGATTAAACGCCCTGCTTTCCTGTGCAGAAATAGTAAGATCTACTACTATGGATCCTTCCCTCTGTGTTCGTATTGTGCGTAACCCAGTATGTCGTTAATGTTTGTGTTGTGCGCCTTGTGTCTATGGTCGTTTATTGCTTGTAGTTACTCATTGTGTGCCTTCAGTCTTCTTGTGATGAACATCGTGGTTGCGTCTTGTTGGTTGCCAAGTGGCGACATAGAGTCAAGTGCGTCTGTTACTTCTACACGCGCGCACACACCTTAAACACACAAATTTTTTTTTTTGCACCTATTATCAAAGTTCTTATTGTAACGAGGAGGACGCTACAACATTGACCTTGTGTTTACTGGTCCACATAATTCAATCTCCTCAACTTGGTGTATGCGGTAGTGTTCTTGTGCATTGAAAAATGTTGGAGGTAGATACTTCTGCATTTCACACATTAGTCGGTGAATTTCTCTCTTCCAACACATTATATCTTCTTTATGGATTTCTTTATATGAAATACACCTACAAATGATGCAATGTTTGAACAATATCAAGGCATATATAAAATTGCAGATAAAACACAATATGTCAATAAGTTCTGCTACAAAGAAATGAAGAAACATTTTCAATATAAAATTTCATTACTTAGCTCATGTATTGTCCAAGATCATATATAACTTGTTTTATGTTGTTGTCAAAGCTGTTTGGGAGAGATAGAGGTAGAACATACTGTAACAAAAAGAAAATCATTAATATTTATTTCCAAATAATAGAAAAAAATTACTAAAAATATGTATACCAATTTTTTAATATACCTAATAATTACCTTAACGAATGTATGCCAGTCATGTGTTTTAACTCCACCAAAATCACTTTTTTTCATTAAGATATTTTGTATGTTCGACAAAAACCTCGTCGAAAATCTAATTTTCTGAATGACCTGTTTTACAACATTGCTCTGTTGCTCTGTCAATAACCATGTAAGAATAATATTTTGTTCTCGACCATCACCATTAGAATTAATAATCACACTTTGCAATGCGTGATTAGCTCCCTGGATGTCACTACAAATATTTCCAATTCTTTCTTTGTCAGTCCTTCCATCTAAGATTCACCATAACGATTCTATTATATTCTTCCCAATATGCATTATATCAAACATATGAACTATTTGTAGGTTCTCATAGTAGGGAAACATACTGAATTGTATAGGGTAACTTTTCATTCTTCGTGGAAGCCCATTCGTACCTTAATGACATTCACAAAACATAAACAAAATCACATTAACACTAATTAATCAATATAGCTAGGTACTGCACTGAAGAAAATTCACTGAAAAAAAGTCATAAGATTTATATATATGATACATAAATAATTTGCATACCTTGACGATTTCTATTATATTCCAACTTCCATAGGTGAGGTGTCATTCTTCGTGTTTTCTTTCCATTCTCTTCTTTACCATTGATTTTTTCTTTCTTTGTAGTTCGATAACTATGGTTCTTAGGAAGAAAGTGCCTATACTCATCAAACACCTCCTTTCCTAGCTTCTTGAACGTCGAGATTTTATCCTAGGACCACAAATCGGACATGAAAATTTACCCTTTGTTTGAAGACCTACAAGACATATGAATTAATGTAGAAAATAAGAATTACAATTTTAAAAAATGAATTATATTTTCAAAAAATTATATAATATTAAAGCGCAATGAAAAGTTACATACCAAAAAAATGTGTCAACCCAGGAGCATCATGAATTGTCCATGCAAGTATTCCATGGAATTGAAATCATTTTTTCCCCATTGGTCTAGAGATGTCATGCATAGTGATGCTGACCCATAGCTTCAACATCTCATCGAAAAGAGGCTCAATATATACATTCATATCTTTTGTTCGACAACACAAGTATTCCAACAGAGGACAAACACCTTCAGTAACCACTCACATAACCAGATCAAATATCAACACACTGATGTTTTCACATGGTAAAACCCCTATGGGGAATCATCCACGAACCCAGCCAACACGACCACTTGGAGCAATTTATTAATGCAAAGAAAAAGATTACATAGAGATTTTACAAAAGAGTTTCTCACAATCGATCATTGGAAAATGACCCTCCATGCTCTTTAAATAGAGATCATGGACCAATCAGGTACTAAGCCACAGATCAATGGGCATTAAGATCTAGAAGAGTATGAACCGTCAGATCACTCTATGTCGGGAACATATCGTGACCGTCGGATTTCCTAACTACAAATGCATACTAATGCATGCTAAAGAAACACACTAAGAAACACACTTTTACCTAACAACACATTAGACCAAGTAGATATTAACTAACTCCTAAGTATCTAAATATCCTAACATCCTGCCTTAAGAACAACTTGGGATATGATTGAAGGATTTACAATAGTGACACAATAGGAGAAGGAGGAATTAGAGCCTATCCCCCCTCAATGAAAACTTCCTGAACTCCTAACATAGATCAAATTTTGGAAAACTTTGCTTCTATAAGAGACTTTGTGAAAATGTCTGCAACTTGATCTTCTGTAGGGAAAAAGAGCACTTCAATAACTTGATCATGAATGAGCTTTCTGATGAAGTGCATGTGTATCTCGATGTGTTTTCTACGTTGATGTTGAACTGGGTCTTGGGCGAGCTTGATGGAACTTTGATTTTACCAAAGGCTGGTCGGATGCTGGTGCTGGAATCCAAACTCTGAAAGGATCTATCAAAGCCATAGGGCTTCTTGACTTGCATTTACCACTTCTCGGTACTCTGCTTCTTCTAAAGAAAGTGCAATATCCTATTGTTTCTTACATGCCCAAGTGACAGGTCCTGAACCAAGGCTGAAAACATAACCTGCAGTAGACTTTTGATCATCAGGGTCGCCGACCCAATCTGAATCAGTGAAACTAACCAATAAAGGAGTCCCCTCTGAACTGTAATGTATCCTGAACTGAACTGTACCACATACATAGCAAAGTATCCTTTTATCTGCTTTCCAATGACTTTCATGGGGTGTTTTCATATACCCAGAAACAAGACCAACATCAAAGGAAATATCAGGACGACTATGATTCAAGTATAAGAGGCTACCAACTAACTGACAGTACATGGTGGCATCAACTTTAGGAGAAGTATAGGTGGCAGTAAGCCTTACTCCAGACTAGAAGGGAGAAGGGGTTGGTTTACAATCATCCATGTGAAAGCGACAAAGAAGGTCACAAGCATACTTAGACTGGGAAAAAAATTTTCCTTCATTGGTTTGCAAAACCTGGAGGCCAAGGAAATAGTGCAAAAATCCTAAGTCGGTCATTTCAAATTTCTTCTTAAGGCTGGTTTTCACATGGTTTAAAAGTTTTGGGTCACTACCAGTAAGGATAAGGTCATCAACATAAAGGACAAGGATTATAAGATGGCTTCCTACTTTCTTGGTATAGAGATTAGGATCATAATGACATCTAGAGAATCTAGTGGCAATAAGAAAGCTGTTCATTTTGGCATACCAAGCTCAAGGAGCTTGCTTGAGACCATAAAGAGATTTCTTGAGGTGACAAACAAGGCTAGAGTCATTCTGGACATAGCCAGGAGATTGTTCCATGTAGATTTCTTTTTGTGAATCTTTGTGCAAGAAGGCAGATTCAACATCCATCTAATGGACCTCCCATTTATGTGAGGTAACAAGGGCAAGAACAAGGCGGATGGAATTCATTTGTTCTACAGGGGAAAAGGTTTCATTATAGTCAATTCCTTCAACTTGGGAAAATCCTTTGGCAACTAACCGAGCCTTGTGTCTTTCAACACTTCCATCTGATGCATACTTATTTCTGTAGATCCATTTGCATCTAACAAGTTTTCTTCCTTTTAGAAGAGGTACAAGATCCCAAGTATCATTTTCCATTAAAGAACAATACTCTTCATTCATTGTTGTATCCCAATCTGGATGACTTGAAGCTTCTGCAAATGTCTCTGGATCATGAGTTTTTGAAACTTGAACCAAAAGAGAAGAGGCTCCTTGGAACTGTGAACTTGTCTGACGCCGATCTGAAGGATCACCGACAAGATCACCAACTGCTTCTTGTGTTGAACAGACCCATCTAGGAAGCGGTGGAACTGGTGCTTGTTTAGGTTCAAAGGACTCATCTGGAGGAATTTTAGCAGGCGAAGGTGGATTATCATCCTCACTTTCATCATTTGAAGAAGAAACCAGAATAGGAACAGAAGAAGGAACAAACACCGAAGATGGATCGTAGGCTGAAGAAGGCACAACTGTCGAATTATGCTCGCAGGCCAAGAGATTTTCATCAAATTTAACATCTCTTCTAAGAATAATTTCATTACAATGTGGTTGAAGAAGTCTATAACATTTGACATCTTCAGAATAACCAACAAATATACACTTATCACTTTTAGGCTGCAATGCTTTCCTTTTCTCATCAGGAATGTGAGCCCATGCTATATTGCCAAATACACGGAAGTGACTTACAACTGATTTAATTTTAGTCCAAGCTTCTTCCGATGTTATATTTTAAAGAGCCTTTGTGGGAGTGCGATTTACTATGTAATTTGCACAGTTGATGGCTTCCACCCAATACTTTAGACTTAATCCCTTAGATTGGATCATACAATTATCCATTTCTTTTAATGTGCTGTTCTTTCTCTCAACAACACCATTTTGTTGTGGTGTATATGGAACAGTGTGTTGCATTTGGATGCCCTATTTAGTGCAATAACTTGTAAAATTATTGTTCACATATTCGCCTCCATTATCTGTTCTTAACTTTTGAATTTGTTGTCCAAATTGCTTTTCTACAAGAGCCTTGTAGGCCAAAAAATTGTCAAAAACTTCGCTCTTAAGTTTTAATAAGTAAACTCAAGTACGTCTGGAAAAATCATCAATGAAAGTTAAGAAATACTTGCACCCATAAAAAGAAGGAGAAGAAAGTGGACCACACAAATCACTGTGAACAAGCTGCAAAGGACTCGAGGCATGCCAAGAGGCACGTTTGTCAAAACTATCTCGATGATGTTTGCCAAGAACACAACTGGCACAAACACCATCTCTACATGAAACAAGAGGAAGACCAGTCACCATCTGTTGATTACATAGTTGCTGCAATGAGCGATAGTTTAGATGACCAAACCGCTCATGCCAAAGTTTGCTCAAGCATCACTATGAGCAACAAAAATTGATGAAAAAGCTGATGACCCAAAGTTGTCAAACTTGTACAACCTGGTAATATCACAAGCAATTCCAGTTGCAAGAACATGCTTAGGATATTTTAGATCCTTGATTACAACTTGGTGAGGTAAAAACTCGACGGTTTTACCTTCACCTAAATGAGTGATTTGATATATTGATAGAAGGTTACAAGAAAGACTTGGAACACATAATACATCATTGAAATGACCATTATCTACTTGAACTGTTCCAGATCCTACAACACTAAGAGATCTATCATCACCAACAAATATTTTCTTGGTGTTACACTCATTTAGATCATAAAATATGGCTTTATCCTTAGCCATATTATAAGATTCTCCTCAATCAATAAGCCACTCATCAAAAGAAGAAGTAGTAGTAAAATTTGAATTGAAGGAGAAACTAGAAGCAAAAAGTGCATGTCTGTGAGAAGAAGAAGTAGAGTCAATACTGATGTTGTGATTCTTCATCATTGCTTCTAAAGCTGCCTTCTTCTTCAAACATTTAGACTCA
This sequence comes from Picea engelmannii, assembly GCA_009831015.1. NCBI lineage: Eukaryota > Viridiplantae > Streptophyta > Pinopsida > Pinales > Pinaceae > Picea > Picea engelmannii. The sequence continues at coordinate 143,126 of ML801461.1, read as the reverse complement.
TAATGACCATCTTTATCAAAAAAATTGCAATGTTTGTTAGTATTCTTACTTTAATATTTTTCTCCTTTGTCACCAGTGGGAGTTGAAGTTGTCTGAGCAGGTTTGGGACCCTTATATTGTTTGTTGTTGTAACAAGGATGTTTCTTCTTGGGATACTTGGGTTTATCTTTCTGTTGGGTAACTAAGGCTTTGTTGGAGAGACCTGCAGTGTTGATCACTCCAAATTGTACAAACTTATCTTCCTCTCGAATCAAAGAAGCACAAAAGGACTCAAGAGTGGGTTTTTCATAAGCTTCTTCCCCTAGAGCCTCTCTCATGGTATAAAAGGTAGATACAAACACAGAATATGCACTACCTAGCTTAGAAAGAATAAGATAGATGCAAAGCTCTTCCTCCATCTTTATCTTACATTCTTCACATAAAATTCCGAGTGTTTTAAACCTAGATAGATAGTCTCCAAGGAAAGAAAAATGATTTGGACTCAAGGTGAGTATTTGATTTTCTAACTGTTGTGCTTGAATAATATTGAGTTTACCAAACACAGATTCAATCGTGTTCCAAGCTTCTTTGGGGTCATCAATATCTTGAAGGTGGTACCTTAAATCAGGAGAGATGGAAATTCCGATTAGTCCACGTGCTTCATCATTCCTATTATCCCACTTGGCTTTCTTATTAGCATCCGTGGGCTCTTTTTCCTTTCCTAAGGTAATCCGATACAAGCCTTTACTTCTTAATAAATCTTCCATATGGGATTTCCATTGGAAGTAGTTGTTGCTGGTAAGCAAGACAATACTTGTATAATCCATATTAAATATGTAGATAATGTGGATTTAAAAACTGAAACTGATGATCTGGATGGAAAGAGGTCGAAAAGTTATGTGGTTTTAAAAAAACCGGCACTGAAAACGAACTTCTGATGTTAGAGTTATGCCCTTTTTAAAAAAGACACAATCGGTAACCAAATGACCACGTGATTGTGTAAGTTGCTTTATGAAGTGACACATTTTTATAAAGAGAAGTGGGGATCACTTTTACAATGAAGTTACTTTATAAATGAAACGATGCATGCAAAATAAATAACTCTAAAATAAAATATTAAAGCTACTTATAGTGATTCACTTTTATACTTGAAGTGAAATACACTTTACAATTTTAGCATGAACTTTTTCAAAAAAAAGTAACAAAAGAGAGACTTGAACTCAAGACCTCTTACTTAATTAGATAACTTTTAACCAAATGATATAGCAAAACATATTGTAATGTTTAGAATGAAGATTGTTTTTGTTGTTTTTGGCCTTGGAGAGCGTGCTAAAAAAAAACTATTTTCACACAAGAAACAAATTTCACTTCTCGATGACAACAAGGGTTAGATCTCGGTTAGCTTACCCGAAAGATGCACCTTTTCCTATCTATTTCTGATTTTCCGAGATCGCACAGGGCACGGGGCAAATAGCATACGCAAATCTAAAAGAGTAGCAACCCGGAAATAAATAAAATAAAACCGAAATAAAACCAAAATACTATTATGCAAAAAATTAAAAAAATGCGTATTCAAGCTTTATACCTCCGAATCTGACTGTAATGGCCGTATCTTGAGAAAATGAAAACCTTTTTGAGTGAAAAAAAGTGTTCTTGATTGAAACGAGTGCTTCGAATGAAATGGAACAATCCTCTCAGCCTAGAAATGTACAGAAATGACAAAAAATGGAGATGAGGCAACTAGGCTTCACGATCTCGATCTACAACAGGAGTGGGTCTTCAAACAGGCTCTGATACCATGTTTAACAACACATATATTTCAATAGAGGATGAACACCTTCAGTAAACACTCACATAACTAGATCAAAGATCAACACACCGATGTTTTCATGTGGTAAAACCCCTACGGGGAAACATCCACAACCCCAACCAACGTGACCACTTGGAGCAGTTTATTAATGCAAAGAAAAAGATTACAGAAAGATTTTACAAGAGAGTTTCTCACAATCGATCATCAACAGACGACCCTCCATGCTCTTTAAATAGATATCATGGACCAATCGGGTGTTAAGCCACAGATCAATGGTCGTTAATATCGAGGAGAGTATGAACCGTCAGATCACTCTATGTCGAGAACATATCGTGACCGTCGTATTTCCTAACTACAAATGCATATTAAAGAAAGACACTTTTACCTAACGACACATTAGACCAAGTAGATCTTAACTAACTCCTAAGTGTCTAAATATCCTAACATCTTTAACTTGGTACTTACCTAATTGGTTCAACCTACATTAATTATATTTAGTTATATGTGCACACAACAAAGAAATGAAATAGTATGTCATACTTTCAAGTAAATAAAGGAAAGTTAATTAAATACCTGGAACAATCATTGCCAACATTGTGTGCTATCTCTTTATCGATATCCAAGGAGGAAGGTTATTGTTTATAACAAAAATGGGCCACCATGAGTAAGTAGAACGAAGCTCTCCAAATGGATTGACACCATCAGCTACCAATGAAAGTTTAACATTACAAGGTTCTTCTTTAAAAATTGACCATTTTTCTTTGATGTTCTTCAATGCAGTTCATCTGCAGGAATTTGAAGAACATAGTCTTCACTTCTGTTCTTTGCATGGAAATCCACAAACTGTGCTATACTTTAGCACCTGAATAATTGTTGGAAACATGGAATTATGGGAATATAACAAAGAACTTTGCGAGACATCTTTTTTGTTGCTTGCTCGGTTCGATATCTACTTATTTGACATCATGGAAATTATTTTCTGATGCATATTTTCCATATTATATCATATGATCACTAAGACATGCATCAATAACTTGATACTCCATTCCAATTTCTTTCATAATCACAGAGATTTCGCGATATGTGCGTGGTAAAATATTTGACGGTGGTAATAAAACTTCACCTAATAACATACACCATTCAAAAAAATAAGTCAATGTAAACAATATTAATCATAAATATCACATCCCTACTTTGCGAATTAGTTAAAAATAACAATATAGAAAAATAATTAACCTTTATGTACATGTCAGCATGACATAAATAATACATTACATACCTTAGGATCTGTGTGAGACAGGTGTTTGATAAACCATTCAAAACCTCACCAACAAAAATATAGCAAATAGAATATTTATTGTTGAGCCTTCATAAAGAGGTTGTCATGGCTTCTCGAGTAGAGGATCAACATCATGAATATCATCCTGGTTGTCCTCATCCATTGGAGAAAATGTGTCTTGGATCAATCTATGTATCTCATCTTCCTGATTTGTATCAATAACATTATCTTCGTCCGTATCATCATTAATAACTCGATCTTAAATATTATGATATCCATGTTCCTCCCCTTGTAAAGTAGTATTTCTACTACTACTTGGCAAATAACTCTCTAGAAGTCGACATTTTGGGGGCATTGTCTTTATATTTACAAACACTGTATTAAAATTAATGTGTATAGAACATATATTAAAACGATAAAACATTTGAAAAATACATGACATGATCACTATTACAAAGAACACATTATATATTGAATAATGTCTTACCAAGGGATGATATTCATAACCCCTTTTTGTGTGCCCCTTCTCCCTACAATGTTTTCCAGTTGTTGTTATTAAAATTCTTCTTGTTTGTAAGCCCCTGCAATCATTGCAAGGGAAATAACATTTTCCATCACCCTTCGCCTCCAATGCTACTCTAAACTGAGCAAACCTCCTTGCATTTGTTGATTAATTAGGTTGGTTTTCATTGATCTCAACCCTTGAAGAAAGTCCGGTAGAAAATTCTGGTAGCCCTCACAATATGATTAAGGGACTTCAATTTGATTGATGTATAAAGGGAATGAATATTAGTGAGTTTACATGTAAGACTATTTTATATGGATAATACATGTCATGGCATTTCTGGTGATATGTGGAACGCCACATAACTTCTCACGGTTAGAGAGTTATGGCCATATGAAGTTGGAGAGCCCTCATGAGTTATCTAGAAGCTTCTAGAAGGTCAAATAATTCAAATTATTCTAGAAGCTCCTAGAAGAATTTGACCAGTCAAAGTGGTTATTCATGGGTTAAGTGGTTGTAACAAGAAAATAATTAAAAATAAATTAGTTGCAACTAGAATTTGAGAGTTTACTATTTTTGGATAAAGTGGTTAAGTGGGAAAAGTGGCTAAGTGGACAAAGTTGGTTAAGTGGACAAAGTGACTAAGTAGAAAAAGTGGCTAAGTGGACAAAGTGGCTAAGTGGAAAAAGTGGTTAAGTGGATACTTCTAGAGGAAGCTACTTGAAGAGTATAAATAAGAGATATAGGGTCTCTCATTTGTATCCATTGAGCATATTGAATATCTACAAGTGACATAGGTAACCAAAGGATATCTAAGACGAATTTTAGAGGGAAGGTGAAGTAAAGAAGGCTGAAATTCAAGGGAGGATAAAGTCTTTTGATGATGTTTTCTAAGGTATGTTATTTACAGTTCATCTCACCATTTTCACATTAAAGTTTTTCTAGAGTGATAAATATAGTGAAATTTGGAGGCTGTTGAGAAAACATATCCAAGTAGTTGTGATAAGCATTTCAGCTTGTGGGTTGTTATATTTTGGGAGTTACACTCCGTGGAAAATAAGGTTTGTGGCTAGTCCTGAAACTAGTCTAAAATAGGTGTTACGGGTACAAACATCATAACTTCTTCATAACAGATCCAAATTCAGTAAGAAAAAATGTATTGGTTAGAGTACAGTCTGTAGTATGTTTTTTACTATTTTCAGATCCACACAGAAAATATTCCATGTGGGGCATGCTCTACAAGTTCTCTCTCTAGAATAAACCAAAATTCAACAAGGTATGCCATTTTTGCTATAAATCCTTTTCTGGGAGGTTCCAAGCAGTGAAACCTGGAGGAATTGAACACAAGAAACTAAAGAGTATTGTGTACTATTTTCATATCTTTATTCATTATAGGTACATAGTTATGATTATTACAAGTTAGGGTTGTTGAATAATCCAAAATCAGTCATGTGAGACTAAAGTAAAGTTTGATGAAAATGCTAGGCTCTTGTTGCTAAAGTTAAGGAAGGTTTGAAGGTATGTGATCATATACACCAGTTCTATTACAGAGTTACACATTAGATTTTGATGATGAAATTTATGAGGGCTTTTAGTTGAGGTATGTTGCTGAAGTTATTGGTATAGATAGAGGTTATATAAACGTGAGGTTCTAGCACATGGTTTGAGGTACATACTTGTGGTATAGTGTTTTAGGTATATGTGATCAGATCAGATTGGTTCATGAGTATATAGTGACAAATTTGCTAGAACATGTTGTGACTATGACATATTCAGTTTCTACATTTGACACTTATATTTCATGGTGGTTGGATGGGGCAAGGATAGGTGGTTGTAGCCAGAGAACATACGGGGTTGTAGCCTCCTTCCAAATCCACAAATGAACTTCTGAATGGTCTTTGTGATTCTGTATATAACAAAGTTATACATTGTAAATCTGTTAAAAATATTTGGGACAAACTTCAAATATTTATGAAGGAGATACAAAAGTCAAAGAAACAAAGCTTCAAACTTATAGAGGCCAATTCGAACAACTAAAGATGAAGGAAGATGAGAATATTGAAAATTACTTCTTATGAGTTGATGAAACAATGGATGCAATCATAGGATTGGGAGAAAAAATTGAAGAATTTGTAATTGTTCAAAAGGTACTACGATCTCTTCCTATGAGATTTGATCCTAAGATATCAACACTAGAAGAAAGAGCAGATCTAGACTCAAAAATCATGGATAAACTACATGTAATATTCACATCCTATGAAATGAGAATTGAATAGGAAAATCTAGGTATACAAGAAGTAACATTCAAAGAATCCAAAAGGTCAAAGCAAAAGGGAAAGCAAAACGAAAAAGAATATAGCAACAACAATGACATCTCATAAGACGATGAAGAAGTAGCCAAATTTTTCAGAAGATTGAAAAAGGGAACCGATGACAGATATAAAGGTAAGATTCCATTGATTTTTTTTAATGGTGATGGTATTGGTCATTTTGCTAAAAAACGTCCTCATAAGAAAAAAAAGGAAATGATGAAGATGATTCAAAAAGCAAACAAACTTAAAGGAAGAAAAAAATTAATCAGTGGAACATGTTTACGAAGAAGAAACAACTGATGAAGAAGTAGAAGGGGAAGATGAAGAAGATCAGATAGAAGTAGAAGAGAAATTTCAACAAGTGCCTCCAAAGACACCTAGAAAACGAGTACAGAAGAATCATCCTTCATATTAGATTATCAGAAACAAGGATGCATGAGTTGAGACTAGAAGAAAAATTTGTTCACCAGAACAACTACACCTAGCACTCTTATCTATGATTGAACCAAACAGTTTTGAAGAGGCCAACAAGGATGAATTCTAGAAAAAGCCATGAATGAAGAATTGGATCAAATAGAGAAGAATGACACTTGGGAATTGGTTCCAAGACCAAGGTACAAGAATGTGATTGGCACAAAGTGGGTTTTCAGAAATAAATTAAATGAAGATGGACAAGTTACAAGGAACACAACTAGATTGGTATGTAAATGATACACAGGTTGAAGGGATCTATTTTCAAGAGACGTTTTCCCTAGTTTCGAGAATGGAAGCAATCCGATTGATCTTAGCTTATGCATGCTCCAAGAATATTAAAGTGTAACGGATGGACATGAAATCAACCTTTATGAATGGGGAACTTGAAGAATAAATCTACATTGAACAATCAGAAGGATTTCAACTGTCAGAGAACACAAATTATGTGTGCAGGTTGAAAAAGGGCTTGTATGGTCTAAATCAGGCTCCTAGAGCATGATACTTTAGACTAGATAAATATCTACAACATGTAGGGTTTAGAAAAGGAAGTGCAGACAACAACCTCTACATCAAGGTCACTCAAGATAGTATTTTATTAATTGAAGTTTATGTTGATGATATTATTTTTGGAAGTGATGATGACAGGTTAAGCCATAAATTTGCAAAGGATATGAAGAATGAATTTGAAATGTCATTACTTGGAGAATTATCCTTCTTTCTGGGTCTTTAGATATGTCAAAGAAAACAAGGAATTTTTTATTTCTCAAACCAAGTATATCAAAAAAATGCTAAATATGTTTGGAATGGAATATTGCAAACCAGTTAACACTCCCATGCAAACCGGTTGCAATTTGAGCAAGATGATGATTCAAAGTCTACAGACCAGAGGCCGTACATGTCAATGATTGGAAAATTACTATATGGGATAACATCCAAACCATATGTAATGCAGGCAGTTGGACAGGTGGTACGATTTCAAGTAGAACCAAAGGAATAACATGTCTTAGCAGTGAAGAGGATTTTCAAATATCTCAAGGGAACATAAGAGTTTGGATTATGGTATCTGTTATAACCCTATAATTCATAGGGTCATCTGTTGACTGGAAATTTTTCACTCTGGGTGTATAGGTTTGCAAATAATATTTCATCTTTGCAAATTATTTTCAAGGGAAAGCAGTGCACCAAACCCTCAAAAAGTCATTAAGCCTAAGTTTTGCCTCATATAATGCATTCACGCCTAGAGAATAAAGAACGCGCTTAGATTAACGATTGATCTAGCGGCGCATAGATCAATGGCTGACAATGGATTCTGGACCCCTTCGACTGTTCTTCCTT
>ML801461.1:106265-134598 GCA_009831015.1 Picea engelmannii | reverse complement strand
GGGGGGGGGGGGTCCGGAATGGTAGTATACCAAAACCACTCCCCATACACGTTTCAACACCCTATTCCAGTGGACCCCCCCCAAAAAAACCGCTTACCACCTCAGGGGGGGTCTGGAATATCGCCTTCCCGAAAACAAAACTGCTTTTCTCATTTTCACCATTTTTTGCCTGTTCAACACATCTTTTTCCAGAGGAGATTCTGGGCAAATGAAAACGAATTTTTAAAAACCGAGAGAGCTTTTTCTCAATAATAGGATGAAGAACAAAAAAATCTCTCAGTTTTTTCACAGGTTCCACGAACAGGGAGAATCGAATCCATCTTCGAGGCCCTTTTTTCCATATTTTCGCTTTTCCATTACAGTCCTGATTTTGCGGGAGATGTTACGGCCAGCTAGAGATGAATTTAGCAAAATCGAAGGAGGGTTTTTTTCCAGAACATGCCCATATCCAATAACCTCCTTCATTTTTTTTCCCAAGTGTCATCGTTTAAGAGAAACAAAGATCTGTTCGGACCCCTTTTTCGCAGAAAACGGGTCCGTCTTTCATGGTGGACAGTTCCAAATTTGGTGGGATTTGTGCCTATTTTTGGCCGAGGCGGTTAAACCGATTTTCGAAACTGATGGGGATGGTCTATCCTATTTATTCTAATGATTTTAATGTAAGGGGGTTCGACCTGTGAAGTTTTCTCCTTTTTGGCTGGACTGTGGGCCTTGCTACTCCAGGAGGTTTTGTCTATAATTTTTAAATGATTAACCAGTAATAGAGAAGGGATTTACAAGATTCTTGTGTAGGAGCATTGGTGGTGTTTTCCTTGTCTGTTTTCAGTTATTTTTTTCTATCATTCAAGCACTTTCATTTCTTATTGTTGAAAGAGAGTAATGGAGAAGAATTTATGTAAGCATACTCTTTGTCCAATTTTTCAGTAATCTATATGTCATTCATTCGAAGCTTTACAAAGGAATTCTTAACTGCTCCTCTGTTAAGTGGATCTCTCCCTTTTCATATCATTCATCCACACTAAATCTAAGATGATCCAACAATTGTTACTATATTGCTCTGTGGAGAGATTTTCCTCTAGTGCTGAGCTGATACTTATCTTATAAACAGACCCCATAGCCCAATGGTGTTCTAAGAAACTTGTCAACCAAACCCTCATCTAAATATTTCAAAAACCCCAACCCCATACTTGCATAACTAGCCTAATATTCTCTTCAAACAAATCTATATTGGACAGAGAGATCCCTCTCTGAGTCTTGGAGGGCTAGATCCAAGACTCGGAGTGGTTTTGATGTTGCCTCTGTGACTGCCTCTTCAGCCTTGGGAAAATTATAGAGTGCTAACAGAATGGCGACCATACTGGGGAACTTTCCCCAGTAGTACACTTCAAAGCTCCAGATCTGATCACTGATGGTGGACAGTGACCAGACACAAGAAGGCTGAGATCATTCACTTGGTGACTCCAATCAGCTCCAGACAGTGCCAAACTCAAAGACTCCACTGGAGGAAGAACCTGAAGCATGACCAAGCAGCCTAGAAAGACCAGGTACTCAAGCTCAAATTGCATTCAAGACATCTTCGGTTTTATCTGCAATTATGTTTTGTCTTATTCTAAGCCTGATCACAAGTATATTGCTGAAGATTACATTGACCACCTGTTGATTGATGAGCCTCAAGAGATCATATACCCAATTGTAGATTATGTGCATACTCATACACTTGTGCACATCCTAGATGCACCTGTAGAAACCCTAGTGAGACATAAGCCTCCTGCTTTATCTCATACTCTTGCTAAACCTCTGGATGGTTGCAAGCCTCTCGCTTCATATCATGTTCTTGCGAAAGTCCCAGACCGATACAAGCCTCTAGATTTGCCTCCTATTCTCCATGACCTCCCTGCAAATTACACCAATAATCTGCCCAGGTTTGATGGAGAGAATGCCAATATTACTGCTGAAAATCATATCCAAAGTCTTGAGGATTTTATTGACTTATTTGAGGTAGAAGATGATGATGTCCGCATCCGAATTTTTGCCCTATCATTGGGAGGTGAAGTCAAGAATTGGTTTAAAAAACTCCCAGCTGCAAGCATCAGAAATTTTCAGCAGTTCGTGCAAGTTTTCTTAGATAGGTGGGTGATCATGAGAAATGTCTTTCTCATCCTAGAAGAGTATGACCACTTGAAAAGAAATCCAGGGGAGACAGTACAATAGTTCTCAACCAGGTTCAATGAGGTGTATCATTCAATACCTGTAGATGTAAGGCCACCTCCTGGTTTAGCTAAATTGCATTTCCCAGAAGCCTTTGATCTAGAAATGACATTCCAGTTAAGAGAAAGAGAAACTGCAACCCTAGAAGAAATGCAAAATGTCGCAATCGATGTGGAAGATAACCTGTTGAACAGGAAGGCAAAGCTAGAAGCAGTGAGAAAAGACAAAACAAAAAAGGAGTAGCTGAAATCTTCAGTAGATAAACTGGACATTTTGGCCAGTGCCATGGAAAAGATGAAGTAGAAGATTAACATAAAAGAGGAGCTTGCTGTCCAAAGACATCATGTTCCATTGATTTCAGAGAAAGAAACAGTCATAGTTCCCAAACATTTTTCTGCTCATCCTGGGTACCATGGTTTGAATAATGATTCGTTCATGTATTCAATCCACAACACAGTCAAAGATGAAGCTCCATCTCAACTTGTAGAGGAACAACCAGATGACATGATATGCATGTTCAATGGAATTTCATCCATGGATGATTTACCCAAGTGTGACCAGTATGATGATGATCATGAAGCTGAAATAGAGGTTGTCTGTTCAAAGAAACCATCAGCATGTTGTTGGCACGAGGAAGATCAGTTACAACTCAGATATGATAATCAATCTGCACATGGAAATTATGACAGCAATGATCAATGTGCATAAAATCTCAGAGTAAGTGAAAACACTTTTCCCTTATGTTTCTCATCTTTTCAATTTCTGAAAAGAAACTCTAGGCCAGTTGTAAATAGTGAAGACATAAATTCCTTTGATCAATCAGTTGATGATGCCATTAAGGACATGGAGACTGTTCTAAACCCAGAATCACAGCCTTTGACCTACATTGATTTTCAAATTCTTGATGAAAGCTTAGAGCCTGAGACAAATTCTGAGTTAATTCAAAACAACTCTGTACCATTATGCTTTAATTCATTTCAGTTTTTGAAAAAGAATCTTGAGTATACGCTAAAGGATAAATACACAGAAAATCAAGAAGTTGTAGTGGAACCAATGCAACAGTCAGTTCAATTTCTACAGGATCCAATATCTGATCGGTTGGATGACCTGTGTTGTCAAAGTCATTTTCCATCATCCAGCCATGGGATGAAAAATTGTTATGATATGGATATGATAAGACAGTCAGCTACATGGGTGTGTTCAACAAAAACATCTTTTCAAAACCCATCAGAAAAGTTGCAGCCATGTCAGGAAATGCATGAGAATGAAAATAACATAGGTACAGTGCCAGAGCATGTCGCTCACTTGGTAGAATCCAAAAATCACGGAACATGTCATTTCTACCTTGATCCTATAGCTACCTATATGGAAATGTTTTTCATTGTAGAGCCTCAATTTATCTCTAGTAGTAATTTTGTTCTTCAAGATTGTCGAGGTCTCTATGGTAAATATCAATCACGTTTTCAGCAGTGGCCTTTTAACTTTGCAGTTTTGAATCCATGGACAAAGGGCCAGGATGCCTTTTTGACTGTGCAAACAAGCAGTCAAGCAATCCACTGGTCTCATAAGCTACTTGATTGGCTTCATTGGAATTTTTGTATTATTTGATTTAACAAAATTATCAGTAGCATAGGGTAGGTAGGAGAATGTGAATAAGCTCAGCATTCTGAGCATCTCTTTTTCAGTAGTGTTCATTTGATTTGGTTTTAGTTGCAAGATCAAAATAGGTACAGGTTGCAAAATAAGATTTTGGGATCAGCCCAATGGATAAAGCACCGGTCTACATGTTCATAGGTCTGTGGTTCTTGACACCTCCCAAAAGAGCTGCCATCCCCAGGTGGAGCCACTGTTATAACCCTATAATTTATAGGGTCATCTGTTGACTGGAAATTTTTCACTCTGGGTGTATAGGTTTGCAAATAATATTTCATCTATGCAAATTATTTTCAAGGGAAAGCAGTGCACCAAACCCTCAAAAAGTCATTAAGCCTAAGTTTTGCCTCATATACTACATTCACGCCTGGAGAATAAATAACGCACTTATATTGACGGTCGATCTAGTGGTGCGTAGATCAACGACTGACAGTGGATTTCGGACCCCTTCGACTATTCTGCCTTTAACGGTGGGGGGGGGGGTCTGGAATAGTGATTAAAAAGTGCGCACAGATCTACGGTTGTCATGGAGGCGCATAGATGGATAGTCTATAGGCGATTCTGAACCCCCCGATCATTCTGCCTTTAACGATGGGGTAGGAAGGGTCCAGAATAAGGCAGGTTTTTTCGACGGGCCCTATCTATACGTGTCATCCATCCTTTTCACCCGGTCCCATCACCTTTTCTGCATCCTTCATCCGCCGCTGCGCCCTCACCCCCTAGTCCTTTGTCCAGTCGACTACACCCCTTCACCAATCTTACCCCTTCATGAATAAATGAACTTAGGATTAAAGCAAAAATAACAATAAGTTAGTTAGATTAATTAAATAATAAATGTTAGTATAGTTAGAATAGGTTAAACTAGCTAATAAATAACTAGTTAATAATTAATTAATTGATTAATAATTAAGTTAAAATCTAAGTTAGTAACTAGGTTAGTCATTAAATAATATAAAACATATTAAATATAAAAAAAAACAAAACATAATAAAACAATAAAAAATAAATTAAATAAAAATGAAACATAAACAAAATATGTAATAAATATAATATTAAAACAAAAAAACAAATAACAAAAAATCAAAAACAAACCTACATTATCTTGAGTCTACCCCACCCAAAATCCCACGCACACCTTCATACATCACGCCCCATCCACTCACATCAAACATTTAGGTGAACGACTATTAAAAATTCCGAACCCCCCCTCACCATCCAGAGTTTAACGAGGGGGGGGGGGGGGGNTACCAAAACCACCCCCCATACACGTGTCAGCACCCTATTCCAGTGGACCCCCCCCCAAAACCTCTTACCACCTCAGGGGGGTCCGGAATACCGCCTTCCCGAAAACAAAACCACTTTTCTCATTTTCACCATTTTTTGCCTGTTCAAAACATCTTTTTCCGGAGGAGATTCTGGGCAAATGAAAATGAATTTTTAAAAACTGAGAGATTTTTTTCTCCATAACGGGATGAAGAGAAAAAAACTCTCTCATTTTTTTCACAGGTGCCACGAACAGGGAGAATCAAAGCCATCTTCGAGGCCCTTTTTTTCCATATTTTTGCTTTTCCGTTACAGTCCTGATTTTGCGGGAGCTGTTACGGCTAGCTGGAGATGAAAAAGGAGGTTTTTGTCAAGAACATGCCCATCTCCAATAAATTCCTTCAGTTTTTTCCCTGGTGTCATCGTTGAAGAGAAACAAACATTTGTTCGGACCCCTTTTTCGCAGAAAACCGGTCCGTCTTTCATGGCGGACAGTTCCAGATTTGGTGGGATTTGTGCCTATTTTTGGCCGAGGCGGTTAAAACGATTTCTGAAACTGATGGGGATGGTCTAAATTATTTATTTAGATGATTTTAATGTAAAGGGGTTCGACCTGTGAAGTTTTCTCCTTTTTGGCTGGACTGTGGGCCTTGCTACTCCAGGAGGTTTTGTCTGTAATTTTTAAATAATTAACCAGTAATAGAGAAGGGATTTACAAGATTCTTGTGTAGGAGAGTTGGTGGTGTGTTCTTTGTCTGTTTTCAGTTATTTTTTGCTATCATTCAAGCACTTTCATTTCTTATTGTTGAAAGAGAGTAATGGAGAAGAATTTATGTAAGCATACTCTTTGTCCAATTTTTCAGTAATCTATATGTCATTCATCCGAAGCTTTGCAAAGGAATTCTTAACTGCTCCTCTGTTCAATGGATCTCTCCTTTTTCATCTCATTCATCCACACTAAATCTAAGACGATCCAACAGTTGTTACTATCTTTCCCTGTGGAGACATTTTCCTCTAGTGCTGAGTTGATCCTTATCTTATAAATAGACCCCATATCCCAATGGTGATCTGAGCAACTTGTCAACCAAACCCTCATCTAAATATTTCAAAAACCCCAACCCCATACTTGCATAACTAGCCTAATATTCTCTTCAAACAAAGATATATTGGACAGAGAGATCCCTCTCTGAGTCTTGGAGGGATAGATCCAAGACTCGAAGTGGTTTTGATGTTGCCTCTGTGACTGCCTCTTTAGCCTTAGGCAAATTACAGAGTGCTAACAGTATCCAAAAGGAAAAGATCTATCACTTATTACCTACACAGATGTAGATTGGACAAGTTGCATTGATGACTAATGAAACACCAGTGGAGCAACGTTCTACTTGGGTGAGTGTTTGGTATCTTGGCTAAGCAAGAAACAATCATCAATATCATTATCTACAGCCGAAACAGAGTATATTGCAACAAAATCATGTTGTACATAGGTTCTATGGATGAAACAAACTATGGAAGATATATAAGTTGAGTATGATGAGCCCATTCCAATATATTGTGATAATACAAGATCCATCAATATCTCAAATAACTCAGTGATGCACTCCAAGACAAAGAACATTCCAATCAAGTATCACTTTCTACAAGAATAGGCTGTAGAGAAGAAAATTAGAGTTGAATATATGGGAACAAAAGAACAAGTGGAATATATCTTTACAAAACTTCTTCCAAGGGAAGCCTTTGAGTATCTTCTCCAGAGACTCAGAGTAATTTCTACTCCAAAATGAATTCTTTTGAATGCTTATCTTGTATGTCTTATATTTACATGAGGAATCACCATAAAGAGGACATCTTAGGTTGGGGGAGAAGTTTCAAGAATAGTTGAGTTAGGGGGAGTATCCCCAAGGAAATTTCAGTTAGGGGGAGTAGCCTCAAATGGAAAGTTACCTTTTCCATTGATGTCAAACGGGGAGAGATTTATCAGATGGAAGACAGAGAGTTAGATGCTTGGGAGAGATCACAGAGGAATGGTTCTAGGGGGGGAAATGGTATCAGGGAGAGAATGAGCGATATGACTTCAGTATTGCATTAGAGTTTTGACATCAATGCCAAAGGGGGAGATTGTTGATTAATTAGGTTGGTTTTCATTGATGTCAACTCTTGAAGAAAGTCCGGTAGAAAATTTTGGTAGCCCCAACAATATGATTAATGGAATTCAGTTTGATTGATGTATAAAGGGAATGCAAATTAGTGAATTTACAGGTAAGACTATTCTAGATGGATAGTACATGTCATGCCATTTTTGGTGATATGTGAAACACTACATAAATCCTCATGGTTAGAGAGTTATGTCCATGTGAAGTTGGAGAACCCTCATGAGTTATCTAGAAGCCTCTAGAAGGTCAAATAAGTCAAATTATTCTAGAACCTCCTAGAACAAGTTGACCAGTCAAAGTGGTTAGTCATGGGTTAAGTTGTTGCAACAAGAAAATAATTAAAAATAAATTAGTTGCAACTAGAATTGGAGAGTTTAATATTTTTGGATAAAGTGGTTAAGTGGACAAAGTGGCTAAGTGGACAAAGTGGTTAAGTGGGCAAAGTGACTAAGTGGAAAAAGTGGTTAAGTGGACAAAGTGGCTAAGTGGACAAAGTGGTTAAGTGGATACTTCTAGAGGAAGCTATTTGGAGAGTATAAATAAGAGAGAAATGGTCTCCCATTTGTATCCATTGAGAATATTTAATATATACAAGTGATTGAGGTAACGAAAGGATATCTAAGGATAATTTTAGAGGGAAGGTGAAGCAAAGAAGGCCAAAATTCAAGGGAGGATAAAGTCTTTTGATGATGCTTTCTAAGGTATGTTATTTACAGGTCATGTCACCATTTTCACAATAATTTTTTTCTAGAATGATTCAAATAGTGAAATATAGAGGCTGTTGAGAAAACATATCCAAGTAACTATGATAAAAATTTCATCTTGTGGGTCGTTATATTTTGGGAGTTACACTCCGTGGAAAGTAGGGTTTGTGGCTAGTCCCGAAACTAGTCTAAAAAAGGTGTTACAGGTACAAACGTCATAAATTCTTCACAACAGATCCAAAGTGAGTAAGACAAAAAGTATTGGTTAGAGTACAATCTACAGTATGTTGTGTACCATTTTCATATCCATACATGAAATATTTCGTGCGGGGCATGCTCTACAAGTTCACTCTCTAAAATAAGCCATAATTCAACAAGGTATGCCATTTTTGCTATAACTCCTTTTGTGGGAGGTTACAAGCAGTGAAACCTGGAAAAATTGCAGAAAAGACACTAAAGAACATTGTGTACTATTTTCAGACCTTTATTTATTACAGATACATAGTTATGATTATTTCAAGTTAGGGTTGTTGACTAATCCAAAATCAGTCACGTGAGACTAAAGTAAAGTTTGATGAAAATGCTAGTATTTTGTTGTTAAAGTTAAGGAAGGTTTGGAGGTATGTTATCATATACACCAGGTCTGTTACATAGTTACAAATCAGATTTGGATGATGAAATTTATGAGGGCTTTTAGTTGAGGTATGTTGCTAAAGTTATTGGTATGGATAAAGTTTGTATACCAGTGAGTTTCTAGCACATAGTTTGAGGTACATACTTGTGGTATAGTGTTTGAGGTACATACTTGTGGTATAGTGTTTGAGGTATATGTTATCAGATCAGATTGGTTGATGAGTATATAGTGACATAATTGATAGAACAAGTTGTGACTGTGACATATTCAGTTTCTACATTTGGCACTTATATTTCAGGGTGGTTGGACGGGGCAAGGTTAGGAGGTTGTAGCCACCTTCCGGTTATAGTGGAAGAACATAGGGGGTTGAAGCCTCCTTTTGGTTGTAGCCAAAGAATTGGGGAGTTGAAGCTTCCCTCAGGTTGTATCCTGAAAATAGGGGGTCAGAGCCTCCTTCTAGTTGCAGCTGGAAAACAAAGGAAGTTTGTGCTTCAAATGAATGTAATTCCTAAAGACAAATAAGAAAAAAAATTCTGTGGTTTTCTCCCACAATGGGTTTCCATGTAAAAATGATGGTGTACTATGTATGTGTATGATTGCTCATTTATTCATTGTTTATTTACTCTGCAATTATTGGTTGATAATTCTATATTGATCATAAAGATAAATAACACTTGCATACTATGCTTAAAAGGATAACAAATCTCTATTACTGATTCACCCCCTTATGCAGGAGCATTGCTCCACCTCAACATGCGCCAGCTGTCTAGCCGTTGGTGCACATTCAAAGGAGAGAAGAGGCATCAACACTCTCATTTTCCCCTCAAAATTGAAATGTAATCAAGACAATTAATGCTGTCAGGCTGGAAGATCCAAGCTGTGCTTTCACACAGATCGCCTTAAGTGGTTGACGATAGGAAATATCTGGATCTGATTCAGCCTAGATTTCCACTCATTGTAATCTTCCTCATTAGTCAAGCGTTTTAAATGGTGATTAAACACCACTAGCGTATCTTGGAGGGAAAGCTCATCGAGCTCCTCTTGTATAAATCTTTGTGTTGTATGCCCAAGTAGAAGTTTCGATAGTTATTGTTAGGGAGGAGAGTTGAGAGTCGAGATTCAGTTGTAGTCCAGACTCATACACTGTAATTAATCTTTTAGAGTAATAGAAAGATAATTTTTTCCTACATGAGATGCTTTTTATGTTATTTTTATGTGTTTATGAATGTCATCTGTGTGTTTATAAATTTTTATGATGTAGATGTGTATGTTAGAGTTCATCTGCAGGGATAGATATAGAATCCTCTATTTGTGAGGTTGTTGGATTAGTTCTAGTTTATTTAGGCTGAACACAAGGAGTGCACGACAAAGCGTTGAAACTCTGTGAGAAAAATGCAAGGATTGCGTGTTTGGACTCTTTTGATTCAGAGGAGAATGTGAGAGAAGGGAACACCAAAATAATTCAAAAACTTAGAGGATAACCTCAAGGTTATTGAATACCTTGGAGGAAAGTATGGACAGAAGGAGGCATAACACAGAGGTGATGAATACTCTGTAAGACTCTTCTAGGAGGGCATTGAGCAGGTGCAAGGAGTGTAAAAGGCCAACACTTATATAAGTGTTGTGAGGATCTGTCTGAAGGCTAAATAGAGTGCAAGGAGTGAGCCTAAGGAAAATTAAGCTTGTATTACAAGCTTAGGATAAAAGGCATCGAGTTTCCAAGAGGACACTAGAGAGTCTATGGAAGGAAACAGAAGAGAGGAGAATCTTATAGATCCAAGTCAAGAAAAGCTCAGAAGGAATTAGCGTAGTTATGCGAAGAGTCCTGAAAGGAGTGCAAAAAAAGGCCGATAGAAGTCCAAGTCTTAGACAACGAGAAAAGTGCTAATTCTGCACAGGAGCGATGACTTTTTGAAGTCTTGAAGTCAAGTAAAGTCACCCATCATTAGGAGAGGACATGTGGTGAAAGATCAGAATATCCAAGAGTTAGAACTCTAGAATATTTTCCAAGAGAAAAGGGAAAACTTTGTGAAGTCACAAAGAGTGGAGTGAATCAAGACCGTTGGATCTGGAAGAGACACGTGGAGGAGATCTATGCATTTCATAGAAGTGGAGCTCTGGAAGAAATCAAAGGAGAACAAAGCAAAAAGACTCCCGAAGGCTAGAGTCCGAAATGGATCACAGCCGTTGATCCAAGGAAGTGATGAGGAACGTTGATCCTCACATCATTTGTGTTCGTCTATTCAGAGTTTGGGGAAATAGGAGTTGGCTGTAGCGAAAATGCCGAAGCCCGAAGCCCAAAGCGCCTTTCAGAGCAGAACCTGAGATACAACCTGAGGTCATATGATTCAAAAGGGGCCTATAATAGAGAACTAGTTCCGCCATCAACTTTCTTCAAAGAGGCTAAGAAGAGGGCCATGGGGTTGATAGAACCTGCACTTTGGGGAAAGGAGGGACCTGTGAAATTTGCATTGGGTTCCAGCAGGGAATTGAAGGGTCGATCTGACTCAAGCGATAGAATGATCCTAGACTGGGAGGTCACACAACCCCTGAGGATAGAAAGGGGGGGGGGTCTGCATCAAGTGGTATCAGAGCGTGATTTTATTCTCAGGATGAAGGAAGGAGATGAAGGAGATACTCTGATACCATAAAGTGGTATCGAAGCATGAAATTGTTTTTAGGAAGAGAGGAGACAATCTGGCTACATTGAGGAGAGTCAAAGTGTGAATTCTCTTGTAGAGAATAGGAGAAGGAAGACATAGTGTGATTCTTTTTGGAGACTATTGCAAGGTGCACAACAGATGGTAGATAGCCAGGTGGGCTGAAGGTGAAGAAAGAGCAAAGAGGAATTTTACTAGGAGCTCATTGATATTCGAGCGGAGATGGAGAGGCTAGCATTGAAGATGGAACATGAGGCAAAGGTATGCTAGAGATATGAGTGGCATTTGAAAAGGAAATTTGAGTGGCCTGTTTAGAAGTTGTTGACCAGAAGGCAACAACAGGTGTTAAAAAAGTCGCCGAGGAATGTTGAGAACCTCAGTGACGAGGGAAAGAGATGTGGCAGAGGTCTCGTAGATTTCCAGGTGGGTAATGAGAAGAGGTCAGTTGATCTCATAAACTTCCAGGAGGGCAGATGAGACATCCCAAATTGCCAAGTGGGAAAGAGATAAGAAATGAGCTCAACTGAGAGTTCATGTCAGCAAGGGATGTTGACAGATGGAGAGAAGGAGAAAGAAAGGCCTCATCCATATGAATATTCATGTGGAGCTGCAAGCCACATGAATGAAAATGATGAGAATTTAAATACTTCCACCATCGAGAAGAAAGATCAGGGGATCATTTTGATCATTGGAGGAAGCTAGATATTCCTGCCAAGAAACCAAGGAGAGGCTAGCATATGTGTTGTGAATACAACAATATAATGACAATAAGCAGAAATTGTCATAAAGGAGAAGAAGAAGATACTGAAATTTTCCCCAACAACAAAGGAGGAGCACCTAGTCGAGTTTCTCACTTAGTGGGAGACAAAATTGAAGATGATGGAGGATTGGTTAGAAAATCCAGGACCAGAAGGTGGATTCTAGGAGATAGCCATGCCAGAGGAGACGTGCTAGCACGAGGAGCAAATAGAGGAAGATGGAATGGAACCAATACAAGTAGAGGAGCTGGAAGAAGATTATCTGTCAGAGGAGATAGCTAAGCAACAACTCAGTAATGAGTCTGCGGAATTGGAATCTATAGAAGAGTGGCCAGTCAGTGCCACAGGAGATGAAAGCAACATGGGAGATCAATATGATCTACCTTTAGAGTAGCATGAGGAGTTGCAGCTGAGTGGACTGCATGAGAAAATCCAGCCGGGAGAGCAGTTGGAAGAGACCATAGAGGAGGTAAGGAGGCTGATGGTGAATTCATCGAAATAAGTTTTCAACAGAGAGAAGCTGAACAAAAGAAGACCTGCATGAGTAGCGGGGATGCAACATAAGCAACATAGTAGAGGAGCAGGAGGGAAGCTCCAGGAGAAAGTTTGGGATCCAAGAGGATTTCAACAGAGCTGGGAATCTCATGAATTTTTGTGGTAGTGGAGTATGATGCATGAGCATCGCTCCACCTCAGCACATGCCAATTGTCTAGCCATTGGTGCACATTCAAAGGATAGGAGAGGCGTAAACACTATCATTTTTCCCTTGAAATTTAAATGTGATAAAGACAATTAATTCTTTCAAGATGGAAGAGCCAAGTTGTGCTTTCACACAGGTTGTAGATGGGATCACCTTAAGTGGCTGACGGTAGGAAAGATCTAGATCCAATTCGGGCTAGATTTCCACTCATTGTAATCTACCTCATTAGTAAGGCGTTTTAAATGGCGATTAGACACCACTAGTGTAGCTTGGAGGGAAATCTCATCGAGACTCTCTTGTATAGATCTTTGTGTTGTATGACCAAGTATAATTTTCGATAGTTATTGTTAGGGAGGAGAGTTGAGAGCCGAGATTTAGTTGCAGTCCAGACTCATACATTGTAATTAACTTTTTAGAGTAATAGAGTAATAGTAATTAACTTTGCATGAGATTCTTTCTATGTTATTTTTTATGTGTTTATGAATGTTATCTGTGTGTTATAAATGTTTATGCTGTAGATGTGTATGTTAGAGTTCATTTGCGGGGATAAAGATAGAATCCATTCAAGAGTTTTTCCAACTCCTTTTGAATATTTTCTTCTAGCACATGGTTGATAGGTATTTGTTTTTTCTTGATTGGTTTTATGCCTTCCTGAATGAGGATGGCATGTTTTATAAGACCAGGATCAAAACCATGAACATCCTCATAAGAGAAAGAAAAAACATCTTGAAATTCACCAAGCATCTTGGAAAACTTCACTCTCTCTTAATCTGAAAATTTGGCACCTATTTTAACATTCCTTGAAGTCTCAGGTGTCCCAATGTTCAAGGAGATGGTTTCACCCACCTCCCTTCTTGAATCTTCTTCCTTTTTTTTCTCCTTATTACCTACATCACTCGAAGAGAATGAACTCTCTATAGGAGTCAAGCCTTTAGGAATCCTATTATATTCTATGGATATAATCTCCTTAGGATTAAAATGTTCATTTTGAATAAAAGCACAAATTCTCTCATCGTTAGGGAAGACCTGCCAAGATTCTATATTGTCGGGGATATGTGGACGATATAGGGATTGAAAGGTACAATTAGGTCCATGTGGCTTAAGTTGCCAATTAGGGGAGGCTGTAAAAAATGCTAACCAATCAACCATTGAGTTTAACTCCCTCTTAACATGAGTGATGTTGAAAGATAAAAGGTTCTAGATAAGCGCCCAAATAGATTGGGTGTATTGTTTCATCAACTTGTTTCAAAGAGAGTGAATTTTACGCACAAGATTCACAACAAGCTTGGAATCCCCAAAAACTGAAAGATGACCACAACCAAGATTATAAGCATTTTCAATGAATAATAACAAATCTTTGAATGCAGTGACATTGTTAGTTCAAGCGAGCTCCAATCGGTATGAAAAGTTATGGATTTTTCCTACAGGAGAAATCAAGATAATGCCATCTTCATTACCTTCATTAGAGCATGAACCATCAAAGTGCATGTGTCACATGCCATCATCTCAATTGATTTGTTCCATGGGAATGTTATCCTCCTCAAAAAATATGGACGACACTCCTAGGTACTCTTCGATATAGTTTACATTAGGTTGTGGGACACTCTCTATGTAAGGTGATATCCTTCCTTCTCTGAGGACTATAATGTTTTTTTCGTTCCGAGGAATGGATAAATATGTTCCATCGAGTGAGAGGTATCCACCTATTTGAGGCTTTCCAATATCTCCCTAATATGATTGAGTAATTGCTTACTGGCATATCGATTACCTAAATGTTGAGGGTTGTCCTTATTTCAGGATGAGCGCATAAAACCAAGGTCACGTCCTTAATCTCACCTATGGTTGTTTTTTGTAGATTATTATAGGAGAGCATGCTTTTGGATTATTCATTTGTACAAAACAATCCTATCTCTTCCATAATATTCTTCGACATCACACTTGGACCAGAACCACCATGAATGAGGCAACAATGGGAAATCTTATCCATAATATTTAAGGAAATATAAAAAGGGGGATTTTTTACAAGGTATCTAAAGTTATGTACACTTACTTTATTTACAGAAGAATCCTCTTTGTTTACCTCTTCAGAAAGATTGGCTACAAAAAAATCTTTTCATTCCATGAATTGTTTCATATGCATTTGTTGTTATAGGATGACAACCATGTTTAGAAGGGTTGCATCTGCTTTGATGTTGGCCAATTTATTCATGATATTATATTTGGAAGAGGGGAGAGGGGGAGTGATTCCTTCACTCTCAAGAACCTTAGGAACCTGGAGAATAACAATGGTTGAGGATGAGCTCAGGCTAGAAGAACTACGGGGAGGATCAAACTTGCCATTGGGAGCATAGGATTTGTTCCTAGTATTGATGACCATGACATCCTATGGCTCTGCAAAATCTAGGAAAGCGATGGTAGATTCTGGTATTTTACCAAATATCTTATCTCTATCACTCTTCTTTACCTCACATTTTGCTTCTTCGTGGTGTTCCTCGCAAAAGTTACACCAACTTCGAGGCAACATAACTTTATGCTGAAAATTGTTTTCAACCGGATTTCTAAAGGGGGGTGTAGAAGATGTTGAAGCTCCAAGGGTGAGAGGAGAGACAGTTCCTTTATTCTCATATGCTATCATATGGTTGTTCATATCTTGTACTAGTTGTAAAATGGTGGACATGTCTATCTGTCTAACTAATTCTCCCAAGGGAAGGACAATTCTTTCAAGTTGTTCTTCATACTCTGAGAAAGTATGCAGAGTGGAACCGAGATTATCAATGGCCTTTTCCTCAAGCCTATGATGGTAAGGGGAAGGAAACACATTATAGTAATGCATGAAAGTGGCTTGGTTTTGGGGCCAGATGAGTTCAGGGATTTGATTGTATAACTTGGTGAAACATAAGTTGAAGGAATTGATGGTTTCAACATTCTTATAGGTAACGTTATTATACTCCCTTAACTTCTTGGCTGGGATTTTAGATTGCCCATAAGTGGATCGGAAACAATATATTAAATCCTCCCAAGTAGACAAAATCTTAGGAGGAAGGTCAAAGAAGTCAACCACAACCTTTCCTTCCAAGGAATTTATGAATAAACACATGCAAGTATCATTTTTATTATTCCCTATGTTATGTCAAGCATTAGAAAATGCCACCGGGTGTTCGTTTGTAGTGAAATTGTTATTTCCTGAAAACCTAGGAAGATGCTCTTTAAATTTAGGAAGTGGATGAGTAGCAGGAGCTAGGTTAAGAGGAGAGGACACATGCCACAGTTTGGTTGTGGCATCTTCTTTGAACTGAAAAATCCCATACTTTTTAATGACCATGGTGGGATTTGTGGTAGATTGGATAGGGATATGGTGGCTATATAAGCTACCAATCACCGATGACGATGAAGATTTAAAATATGTGACACTTCCCATGCCACCAGAGCCACCATTAGATGCCAAATTGTGGATAATAAATGAGGGAAAGAAAGCCGAACTGGAGGAATTAGACAAATATCTTCTTAGAAAACTTTGTTGGGTAGATAACACAATGTTTATTTTTCTTATTTCAACAATAAAATTGATTTCAGGTGACAAGCCTCTTCTTCTTCTAGAATCATGAGAATCTAAAGACATGAAAGAGGCCAAAACTGAAGAAACATAAGGTTACTGCTAATTTGTAGGTTGTCTACGTCTAGCTTTCAATCATTCTTGAGCACTAATATCTTGTTCAATTGCTGCCCAAGAATGGTTATGCTCAACACGAGTATTGGCAATGTCTAAAATGGTATGAAACAAGTTCAAAGAAATGTTGGTTTGGTCTTGGAGACCGGGCTCAAGGTTGGGCTGCCTTGCAATAGGCATAGTCATTTAAGAAATAAAATAATCAAAGAATCAATATCAAAAAGAGAAAGATTCTTACTCAAGCATTTCAAGATTCTTCTTGGATAAAGAAAAATAGACGGGAATCTCAGCTTATGTTTATAGCCAACAAAAATAACATCCTAACCCACAAGTATTAATTACCAGTGCTTAGGCTAGTCTTTTATCAATAAAAAGCTTGCTGGAAATTTACTTTTTATGTAATTTTCTGAATAGAACAGTTGTTGAAATAGATGTAAAGACAGAAGTAAAGACACCAAGACGATAATAAAAACAGATGAGATATAAAGAAATCCTTTATTTCATTCCAATTCACCAAAGAGTCATTCTTTTATAAAATTTCATGTAGAAATTTAGGACCAAAGTAAATCTTAGGCATCCCCGATGGAACATACAAAAGGACCTCCGACAGAAAATCAAAAACTAAACTCAAAAAGCTGGATCATCTTTCCACATATTGTTGCCCACTCGAATATGCATAATATCCTTTGTCAGTCATGAAAACTAATTCACAAATAGACAAGTCTACACAGACTATCAAAGATAGATCAACACCTCTTAAAAACAAGTGTCTGAATGATGCAATTCAACCCCGAATCTTGTTGTCTACAATAAGACCTTGCTATCATAAAAATAATTAGGCTTGTGATAAACTAAGGATTGAATGAAAACTGAACTATCTTAGCATAAAATCAAACAACAAACCTTAGTATGCTTCTCCTTCTATCCTTCATTCCTCCCTTTAATTTTGCCTTTAAACAAATTAGAATTGGTTGAAGTAGTTGAACCAACTCATTAGTTAAATTAATTAAAAGACTCAACCAAATTTTAGTTAGGGGGGAAAAGTAATAATCATAATAAGGGTTATAAATAAATAATAACTAGTATGTGGGACCCCTTGTGACTCCCTCTATCTCTTAACAATCATAACATACTAGTTAATTAAGAAAAACACACCTCCTTGTGAGTCCTTTTCATTATATTAACACTTGACAATTTATCTCAATAGTGTTCACAATTATTTACAAAATATATTACCAATATATCCAAAAGCATGCCATATGAAAATCTGAAGTCAACTGTCATTAACAATAAAAAAAACTTAAAATACACATTTTCTAGTTTGTGAGGCAATTTTTCCCTTGCTAATGCTATCATCTTTTAGTCTTTCTGAACCTGCCTTAGGCTATGTGGAATCCTTAAGCCTCATCTCGTTGGTCATATGAGAGCAATCATCCTTCCAATGCAAGTGGGAGGAAACAGATTTACTAGAATTATCTAAAGATGCGAAAGGGGTAGTAGCGGCCTTCTCTTTGATAGAGGCATAGTAGGTTTCTGTTTTCATCCTTTTATTTGAATAGATCATCCCTCCATGCGTTATTGATTAGAAAATAATATTTTAAATAACCATACATGATAACTCCTTAAAAATATGAAATATATTTTGGCTCAGCAATGTATCAAACTCATCAAATCCAATCCATACAATTTGTTTAATTGTTTGTCAATGAGCAGGGAATGAACAAAGGGTCCTGGGATATGTGAGGGGTTTGTATTGAGAGAAACATGATATGATGAGGGGGGAAAACAACACGGCTACTTCTCAAAGACAACAAACAATCAACTGTAATGCAAACCAAGAAAAATCACTATGATCCAACCAAGAACTATGACTTTCAACTGCTTCAATACAAAATTCGTCTTGACTACAATCAATTTTAGAACAAGGAGTGAAAAATGAATGTGGGAAGGTGATGGGGTTGTAATTAGTGAAAATATAAATAATGGCGGGGGAAAGAGAGCAAGCATTGTTCATAAAATTAATTAAGTAGTCCATAAAACCAATCTGTTAAAGGAAATACACAAACCAAATAACCATTGTGACCCCAAACAAAAACACCTATTGTGTATAAGTCAAAAAACTCTGTTCATTGAATTTCTCACTGTTCATAAACAAAATATTTAACACAGTCATCAAATAAGACAACATGCATTCTACAACAGTCTATAGGGGAGTTATGTTCCTCTTATTTATCCAATTAACATATTATAACAATTCTCAAATTTATAGCAGTAACCATTTCCACTCTGTTAATTATCAAAATCAACCATTGCCCACACATTACTTCAATCATCAACTACACTCAAAAGTTGTGTTTCAAAATTGAAATGAAGTTATACTGTCACTACACATGTTCCTATCATTGTTAAAATGCACGACATTCATTAAACGTACATAGTGGACAGTCAACACAATAATCCATATTTAAATTGAAAAAACCTCGACTCACCATTTAAAGAGACAAACAACATTCACCACTCCAACTCACGCTATGTTGTATAAAACACAAAACAATTCAATCAACTCATGTGTAATTATGTGACTATACAAGCCCAATTTCTCCGATTCTAAATAATCAAAATGTTGGGCTATCCATCCAATTCAACAAGGCATCAACAACAAGCCTACTTTTACAACCTTGAACAAATTGCAACAAGCCATGTTCAAAAAATCTATGATTATCTTTGGGGGAAGAACCAAAAATATCCGTAGCATACACAGTGGATAACCACAATGCGACATTCCCTTTTTAAAATTTTAAAACACATATTTATACTAATCATTGATTCGTGCTATTGGAATGTCACTCGTACCAATGCATCAAGCGCGATGTGTCATTGTGCATTAATCAAATTTAAACAGTGTCAGGTTACCCATTCAACAAACACAAGGAGGAAACAATTGTGTATTTGATTTAACAAATCATTCTAATTAACCATGTTGGGCTTATCCACCCAATTATAATAGCTATTATAGTGACTAGATAACAAAACCAACATCACTGTCACATAATCAAGGAGCGAGCCAGTAATCAATTATGTCGACAATACAAACCCATCCATAACAACCCATAGTAAACCCGATAGGACAAAATGGTCATCTCTAACAACCCTCATACTTGAGGAGTCAAGGTTTTTCTCTGTGGACCAACACAAGAAGGGCTAGAGTCGACTCCTCTCAATGGTGAAAACCTTCGAGACCAATGGTGCACACACAGAGAATACCACAATTCACTTTGTGGACAAGGTGACAAAACCCGTGATAGGAGAGGCTAAGAACAGAGGAGAAAGGCTACATTTTGGCCCTGGTAATGATACTAAACACATGCAGGGTATAACACTCATGGCTCTCTAGTCAAACAACCAAAATGTTGAGGTGAAGACAGGGCCGAGAAAAAACAATATAACCCACTGTGTGACCATTAGTGGTGAAAACAAACCAATGGCCAAGTGAACAAAGCACAGTGACACAAGCTGCTTCCAACCATTAAACCCCATAAAAGCCAAAGACAGGGTATGGTGATACGAAAAGCGTGAAGACAACCAGCCACTAAAAAATAAACGAAACCCTCCAACTAAACCAGCAAGGATGAAAGAGAGCCTTTATGGATGATAACACTGAGGATGACCAATACCATTGTGACTTCAAACATTATTGCAGAGAAAAAAATCAACACTTCATTCCAAAAATCACAATTTTACATAGTTGCAATACTAAAGGAAAGCACAACCTAATACATGCGAGCCAATATAAATTTCATAACCAAAGAAGACTCATGAATGGAAAAAAAAATACATACCTGTAATTAACACACCTTAAAATCAGAGTTGGCCGAACGGTTCCTTTCTTCTTGAAAGTCGAAAACTAACCATAGAAAAAACTAGTTGAACAATAGCGTGACTATGATGGTGGCTAGTGGAAGGAGTAGGGGTGATGTGCAGTAAATGCATGTCACCTCCACACTCAAGTTCATTCAATTTATTAGTACATTCCAACCACTAATCCAACAAATCATCCAGTTTGAACCATGCATAAAAACCAATAACTCTTAATTGACAAGAGCGCCATCCACGTCACATCTTACCATTTCCAACTATACAGTAATGTGTGTCAACAATGTTTCTATATAACTTCAATAAATCACATGGCTATCATATGTTAGCTAGGATTTACCACGATCCTTTTAATGAATATAGTGTAGCATGTTAGTATAGAATAGTTTCTTCCCTTTGCATTTTTGTCCACAATGTTTAACCAACTTTTAATTTTTTTTTATTTGTTGTTACTAACATATATCTACTACGGCTCACTAGGAACCTCAATGTGGATAGAAGGACATGTACGAGACAAGCAAGATGAAGGATAGTTGGGAGAGGGAGGATAGTAGGGACCCTGCACCACTCCTCCACTCGGATCACTTGGAGCTGGTTTTTGAAACATGACGCATGGTGGAAGACCAAATTCACCATGGCCTCCAAATTCATCAGTGCCTAGACATGTTGTTCACCACATACTCCAACACGTCACCAGGACGACAATGCCCAATGTGTGCACAACCCTTCGTGCTGCAAGACAAAGCTGGAATGAATGGCGAGGATGTTGAACCCACTGGGTAAACACATTGTTAATGATTCTAGTTAGAGGAACTATTTTGCTTCGAACCAATGCTCTTGATCAATATGATCTTAGGAGTAAGTTAAAGAGACATACTCAGACTAATGCCCGCCATATCTCCTCATTTCCTACAGGCAAGACATATGGCAGGCAATCTTTTGAAACATACAACATAGGAAGACAACTATCTTGGTTTCCATTTTTCGGTGGGACAACTAGCCTTTCAAAGGTTTTTGTAAGACAACACAGCTAATAAAATAGGATCTTCCCTTTTTTACTTAAAGGAAAAAAACATATATCTGCTGCAAGTGTCACAAGTAATAGATACAAGAATAGATAGTAATGGTAACCGTGAATAACATAGGTCGTTGTAACATAAAACTTGAGCCTAGAGCAACAAAAGAAACACGTATAATATGCTTGATCCATCATCCAATAAAAACAAGATGTCATCAACCATGTAAGCAATGTCGAACAATAGCATAAAATCAAATAAGAACCAGACCTGATCTCCAATCTACAAGGGGGTCCCACCTACTAGTATTATTTAGCTTTATAATAATAGGTTTTAGCAACACTTTGCAGAAAAAAATTCGTTGCGATTTTAATCATCAACAATATCCTCAATATCATTTTTCATTTTGTTGATAATAATTTCATATAACTCATTATTTCTTCAACTTAGTGCATTTGCGACTTTATTATCCTTTCCTTTTATGTGTGGAACTTTGAAATCAAACTCGCTTAGAAATACTAATAACCTTTCATGTCCTGCATTGAGATCTTGTTCACTAAATGGATTTTTTTACATCATTGTTATATGTTAATAATAGGAATTTTATTCCCATCAAATAATGCCACCACATTTTTAGTGCATGAATTACAACTGTTAATTCCAGATCATGAGTTGTGTAGCTTCTTTCACGTTCATTCAATTTGCAAGATTCGTAATAAATTACATGTTTGTCTTGTGACAATACTCCACCTAATCCTTCTTTACTTCCATCTACACAAATGGTAAAATATTTATAAGGATCAACTACTTGAAGGATTGGTGTCGTAGTTAGTAAACCTTTCAATTTATCAAAACTTTCCTCACATTTTTGAGACCAAATAAATTTCGCTCCCTTTTTCTGTAGTGATGTAATAGGTTAGGAAATCTTGTGAAATCCATAAACCTCCGGTAATAACCAGTAATCACGATGGATGATTGTATGTCTGATACATTCTTAGGTACATTCCATTCTATAATAGCTATAATCTTTTCAGGGTCTACATGTCCCAGATATTGTATCTTTCTTTGAAAGAAGTCACATTTATTAAACTTAGCATATAGTTTGTGCTGTTTAGAGTCTATAGTACTATTTTCAAATGTTTCTCATGTTATTCTTCAGATTTTGAATTGATAAGTATATTGTCGGTAAACATCATATGAATTTATCCAAGTACTCACCGAATAATTTGTTCATTAAACACAAAAATTTTGTCGTTGCACTAGTACGTCCAAATGGGATTACTACAAATTTGTAATGTCCATAGTGTGCCCTAAAAACTCTTTTATTTATGTCTTCATCTTTTATTTTAAATTTATGATAACCTCAACTTAAATCCAGTTTAGAGAATATTTTATCTCCTCCTACCTCATCAAATAAATCATTAATCCTGGGCAAAGGGTACTTATTTTTAATCGTCATCTTATTCAATTGACAATAGTCAATACATAATCGTAGTGTTCCATATTTCTTTTTGATAAATAATACTAGTTATCCCCATGGTGAAATACTTCGTCTTTTTTACGATATACTAATCTAGATCCCTTTTAACTTTGAAATTATCAAGTTTTGATTGGGATCAAATCTCTTAAGTTTTGCACTTAAAAATATGTCTGAGCCTTGAGAGATTTGATCTCTATTGATGATTAATAAATAAATACAAGATTAAAATGGACCTAAGCTAATTTTTGTTTTTAATGAGTATATAATTATGGATCAAATAAATGCTAAAACAAATTTTATACAATTTAGATTAATAAACATGTTAACAAAATAAAAATATATATTTAAAAAAAACACAAAATAATAAATAGTTTTGCCAAAATATTGTAAAGAGTATATAGAATTAACAAATAAACATTAATAAATAATAAGTTAGAATCTAAATAAAAACTATATTAAACATCTTAAAAAAATAAATATATATATATATTTAAAAAAAAACTCAAAATAATAAACATTTTTTGAAAATAGTTTAGAAATTATATATAATTAACAAAAAAAATATATTTAAAAATAAGAAGTTAGGATCTAACTATAGTACCTTCTATGAAAGGACTAAAAAAAAAAGGTTAAACAATTGAATATGAAAGACCTAGTGTAAATAAGATGGAATTGTCAAATTTAATATATATAAAAATCTAACTTAGGTAGAATTTAAAATCTTCTCACAAATTACAAATTTCACAAAATTATGGGAAAATATCATTAATGAGGATGATGATGATTAACAACCACTAAGACCGAATTGTTCTATCAGACCTTAAGAGGGTAAGTGATTACTTGTGACTCTTTAGAATTTTGTTTCTTTGCTTGATAAACATTAAGAGAAGCTTTCCAAGATCACCATACTTTTGTTGAGTTAAGAGGTTAGGAAGGCTGGTAGTGTGATAAATATTTTGAAAATGATATCTAATATGGGTATATGTTGGACAATCTACGAGAAAGTTCTTTTAATATTCAACCTTCTTAGTGTCACAAAGGTGACACACTCTCTCATCCCATGGCGTTTTAGGAATTTACCAATGCCCAGTTTCACTATGGAGCTCGTGAGAATTTGTTCTTATCTTAACAATGTCTTTTTTTTATTTACACTTGAAAAAACATATAGAAAATTTTGATCTTCTATATTAGGGTTGATTACATCTTTATAATACCTTAATTTTATTTTTTCCTCTAACTCTTTATTACACCACATTTTCTCCTTAAATTTTGATTTGACATTTTTTAAATATTATCTTTATTCTGAAAAATGGTTTCTTCCATGATTCCTCAATAGTTTATCCAAGACCAGACATCTTTATTCCATCCTCGCTTGAGTCGATGGTGGTTATGAATTGATTTTGAAGCAATTTTAGGTAGCCTCTTGTCTTCCATGTTGTTTAACTTGTTCTTATACATTACATACCTATTCATAACCATGCTCTCAATGGGAGAGAGGATTGTTTCTAAGAGGAGGATGGGATAGGTTGTATTTCCTTTAATTTTGAGATTATAGGTTATATAATTCTTTTGTATATTCTCTATCTTTCTCCAGGATTCACGAGAGATACTACAGCCCCAAACTTCACATCCATAAATAATAATAGGTGTAACAAGAGTCTCAGATAGGAGTTTATTCTAATCCCAACTCCAAACATCAGTTGATTTACAATTGTTTTCAAGCCCATAATAAGCTTTCCATCCCCCAATAATCCTTTTCTAAATGCTATAATTCCAATTGAGCTTGTGGTGAATATCAATTACAATATATTTGTATGAAGTCACTTCCTCCAAGTTTTTATTTTCATATACAAAGGTATCATAAGGGATCTTATTGGATTTAATAATCATGACCTTAGTCTTATCAATATTAACATTCATACCCATATTGGAGAAAAAATCCTTGAGGATTCTTAGTTGTTTTTCAATATCATGGGTACTCCTTACCATAAGAATGATATCATTGGAATAAAGAATAAGATTAATGACTATACCAATGAGAGTAGGGCGAACACAACCTTCTTTGTCCAAGCATTCTTCTAACTTGTCAATGTATA
Source organism: Picea engelmannii (assembly GCA_009831015.1). Taxonomy (NCBI): domain Eukaryota; kingdom Viridiplantae; phylum Streptophyta; class Pinopsida; order Pinales; family Pinaceae; genus Picea; species Picea engelmannii. Next base: position 109,736 of record ML801461.1, on the reverse strand, counting down.
TGCCAAAAAGGGTAGGGGACAAGGGACAACCTTGTTTGACTAAGATATTGCAGTTAATCTCTTTTGACCGGACCTTAGTGTTTTTAAATGTATCAATAATGTTCTCATACATCCTTATCACAACAACCTTCAACTCAAGAGTAACGTTTATCTCTTCCAACCTATTCCAAAGGTTTTTCCTAGGAACCATGTCAAAATATTTTCTAAAGTCAACAAAACAACATAAAAGATTGGTTTTAGTATTATGGAACTCCTCTGCATTGATCCTAAAGGTAACAAGATGGTACAAAGTTGAATGATATCTCCTAAACCCAGCCTGGCCTTTAGATCTTTTACTGTGACTTTCTAACCAAAGGCTAATCTTCTTTTCCAAAATAATTTCATAAAGCTTGGCTAAAATTGGGCTAATCATAATGGTCCTATAATTAGAGGGAATGTTTCTATCCCCATTTTTAAAAATAGGAACAATGAGGGTTTTCATCCAGCGTTTAGGGAAGACCTTCTTGACTGCTAAATTGAAGAGCTTGTGTATGTGAGGGATAAGGATTGGCCCTCCGATTTTAAAGTTTTTAGCTGGGTAGCCTTCAATGTCCTTAGCTTTCCCATTTGCAAGTCTCTTAACCCCAAACTCTATGTCATCTAAAGAAAAAACTTCTTCCTTTGTAGGGACTATATGAATGGTGTCCATGGCATTAGGGAACTTGTCAAGATTTTTAGGGTAGGAATTCTAGTCCCTTAAGGGAATCCTATTATTTTCTTTAGTATTGCATTTTAGAATTTAGCTCCATAATTTCTTAGGATCGAACTTGTATAGTTGTGAAAGTTGATCTTGCCTTTTATTGATATAGTATCTTGTTTTCCTTTTAATTAGGGATTTTTACATATTGATATTATCGAGTTTTAAGGAATCATTAGAAGCATCCCTAATATCTTTCCTAGCAATTTTACATTCTTTATCATACCAAGGGTTGGTCGTTCTATTATTCCTTTTATAGGACACCTCGAAAGAGAACATGTTAATAGAAGTGGAAAGGGTGGTTGTAAAATTATGATAGAGTTATTCAATGTTGTCCTTATAAGTTAGGAGGTTTAATTTACTATTTAAATCCTTTAATAAAATGTCAACTTTACTTTTGTCAAAGCACAAATTCCTTTGATTATCAGAATTCTCTTCAATGGTGCTCCTATGCATGGAAAATTTTAGAGTTAGGGTTAAAGGTTTATGACCAGAGTCGGGCTCATGGTCATTTAAAAGGTCAAAATTTTCTATTTGGTTGGAAACGTGGATATCAAATATCACATAATCTACAACACTACTACCTAGCCCATTAATACAGATCATTTGGTTGGAGTTTGGACACTTCATTACTCCATTGCAAATTATTAGGTCTTGAAAGCTGCAAAGTTTGACCAACTCAGTACCAAACAAATTCTCAATTAGGTCTTAAAGTGATTCTTTTGTAGCTATTAGATAAAACAAGGTCCTCATCTAGTGAGATAACTGTCTAAAAAATTATGAATAAATAAAAAAGAATGAATAAATAGAAGTTTTATTCAAAACAAAAACAATATTTTATTACAATTCGCAATATATAATATATAAGTGAGAAAATTTATTTGACAAAAAACATTTTTTAATTATAATTCATAATATATATATTTAATGTTTTGTCAAGTAGACTTACAATTTATTAGAGGAAATATATAAGTGAGAAGATTTGTTCCAAAAAAAAAAAGTTTTTATTATAGTTCAAAATATATATTTAATATTTGGTTTATATAATATTTAAAAAATATACTTACAATTTACTAAAGGAAAAGAGACTTCAAAACTAGATAATATATCAATACAATTGTAATATTAGTAATAAGATGAGAGAATATAGAGGGACTTGTAATATATAAAAATGATAATGTTTAAAAGTTGCATTTTTTAAATGGAAATATAAATTTGGTGAAATTGTCATTTTTTATTGTTTAAATTGTATTTTTGAATATATAAATGGATTTGGTACCTTGAAAATCAAGGCAAATTTAATCATAAAATAACAAGAAAACATAATGTTTAAACTATGCTTATAAAAATAGCTAACTAAAACCAAGAACTGATTAAAAAATATATAAAGCTTAGAAGTATGAAAAACAACACTTAATTATGGTAATGATGTGAGGCCACATGAATAGATTTCTTCAAGTTAACTATATCCATTGTTTCCTAGATAGATCTAGAGAATATCATGGATCTAGGTTCCTTTAAGTTTTCAGTAAGTATATTTAATCATGGATCAATGTCACTTTAAAAGAGATTAAAAAAAATTAAATTATTAGAAATTTTAACATATATATATATATAATAATTTATAAACATTTTTGAAAAACATTTAAAATAAATCAACCAAATTTTTTTTAAGATGAAAGCTAAAACTATAGTCACTTCTAAGAAAGGGCTAATGAAACTAGAAAATATCAAACAATTGAGTACAAAGAGATAGTGTAAATACGAGAGAATAAATAATTGTGAAAATTAATAAAGATCAAACAATTGAGTACAATGATATAGTGTAAATGAGAGAGAATAAATAATTGTGAAAATTAATACACATTGTGATTATTTTGTTTATAATTAAAAATGTAGTTTTTGTTTTTTTACCTATAAACTTTATGCACAAAATTATGGAAAATATATCACAAAATTATGGGAAATATGTCATTAATAAGTGAGAATATTTCTATTGAACAAATAAGTAAAGAAGTTTTCTTTTAAACAAAAAAAATTATACTGTCATCAATAATACTATCATGAATAGTAAGAATTTTTTTTGTAATATTTATTATTATTTTTAAATATAAAAAAAATATATTTACAAGGGAAAAAAACGTAAAAATGATAATATAGTCAATACAATTGTAATATTAGTAATTTGTAAGATTAATAGTAGGATATGAGAATATACATGGATTAGTTTGCAATTCTTTAGAATTTTTTTTCTATGTTAGAAAAGCATTAAGAGGTGCTTCCCAAGATATATTTAGAGAAGATAATCATGGATCTAAGATGATTGAAATTTTTAGTAAATATCTAATCATAGATTAATTTTATTTTAAAAAAGAATATATATATATATATATATATATATATATATATATATATATATATAACTTTGAAAAAACAATGTAAAATGTATAGATAATCAACAAATTATTAATAAATCAACATAGATCCATCTTAACACGGAAGACAGATCAAATCTCTCGAGGTTTCGTCAAGTTTTAGTTTTTCACTCTAAAAAAACATTTTCACTTCTAGAGATTTGATCCATGTGGGCTCTTGATAGATATGTGGTTAAGATGGATCTATATTAGCTTACTACATTAATATTAAAGTATCAAAAATATTAATATAATTTATAATTACATATATTTTATAATTGTGCCTCTTATGAAAATAATAATCAAAAACAATAACACATG
>ML801461.1:52017-63591 GCA_009831015.1 Picea engelmannii | reverse complement strand
TATATATATATATATATATATATATATATATATATACAAGGTAATTCAATGTAAAACATTTTTTTTTCTCAAGATTAATAAGTGTTTTTCACATCCGAGTATGTATGGATGAGATGTAAATCATAGAAATTCCATGTTAAATCAGATTTGTAAAGAATATACAAATCTTAAACAAAGAAATCTAAATAAATATAAGGAAAATGTAAAACTAAACAAAAAATTGAAGGATTTTTTTATAAAGAAAATGTAAAACTTAAGATCAAATTGGATTTTTTTTATTTTTACTTTTTTTTGTTTATTTTTAAAAGAGTTTCAGAAAACATCTTCAAAATTAACATCTTTAAGATATATTTGATTAGAAGTTTTATAAATTTTCTTTTAGCCTCATCCTTTGTATTGACGTTGTAATGATTTTAAAATTAACAAAACATTAAGAAATATTTATATTTTATGAGTGATTTAAAATTAAACATGGTCACATATATGTATATTATTGTTACAATGGTTTTTTTTAGTCTCAAATAAGACAAATTGTTTATAGTTGTAAGAGATATTTTAAAATGTGACATAGATTAGTAATAATTATTTCAAAAATATAAATAAAACATCACATGTTTCTTCTATTTTGTTTTTATTTCAAACAAGAAAAATGATTAAAAATTATAAAAACTATTTTAATATATGAAAAAGAATCATAACCATTATTTCAAATAATAAATAAAACATTACCTTCTTATTTAATATTGAAATTTAGCTTTTCAATTCATCAAAATTAAGTTAAATTAAGAGTACTTATTTTATTAACTAAAGGAAACCAAATTTATTTATTTAGAATTTCACTTTATAGTAAAAACAAAACTTGTGGGGATGATGGAATAAAGACAAGGGATGGAGTGACTGAGGAAACCCTAGTGATCTCGCAGCAGTTCCCTGAATGCTATAACCTGTGTGTTGTCGCACATGTTGCACAATTTGTGCTGGTATGACTAGACGAGCTGTGGCTGAGGGGTTATGATGAGACCATAAAGGGGAGGGGGGGGACCCCCTTGTATAGTAACGTAACTTCCAATGATAGACCAGGAACAAGAGCCAAGAGACCCATCATTATCTGTTGTCGCACATGGGATAACAAGTCCTGACCAGAGAGCAGGGACTCAGAAAAGCAATGGATATGGAGACAAGCACATCTCATCCAAAGGAATATCGAGGATGGGAACCAGGAAAGTGCATTCCCCAATTAGAAAAACCTCCCAGATATCTCATAAGATAAACGCGGGTAGGAAAACACACTTACTTCACGAGAGAGAACGCCGTAACAGGAAAGTTCTTAGGGCTCTGGCCCTTTGAGCGAGATTTGTAACGATGGATCAAATCTTGGTGGAACCCTACGGGAGACTACGAGGTTCAGCTCAGATCCAAAGGGTTTTTCATGATTATCCTCTACATCCTACAAGACAAGGACAAAATATTTGACAATGGGTTGTTCTTATACAACTCAGCAAGGTTATTCCTACAATTCTCGATAGACCGCTTCAGCCCAGAAAAGAAGGATTTCACCATGGGCCTAGTCTGGATCAGGCTTTATTCCTTGCCACATGAGTTCTGGCTAGAGGAAATACTTATGGTTAAAGGAAACACAGTGGGGCGATACGTCAAATCATCAGAATCCACCAAGCAAAGAAAATACACCTCCTATTCCAAGATCCGTGTTTACATGGACATCTGAAAAGCATTACTAGGCTTAGTAACTCTGGAATATCAAGATGAATACTGGAAACAAAAAATATACTATGAGAACATCCCCCTTTTTTGTAGAAAATGTCATGAGCATGACCACCCCTTTCGTGATTTTCCCCTGAATGTCGAGGCCCCCAAAGCTGGAGAGAACAAACATAAAGACGACTTCACCACAGTCACAATCCAAAAAAGAAACCCACCATGGAAGAAGAATCCAGACATTGCTCCGAAAATAACCACCAAAAACTCCTATGACATTCTAAATCAGTTGTCGGAAGAAGAAGAGGTCCAAGATCCACATAAAGAGAAAATACAAGACAAAGGAAAAGGTCAAGCCTTGAACAAATATGCCCAAGACAAAGAAGATCATCAAGGAGACAAGTCAGAGTAAAATGGGGATACCCTTATGCAGTTAAACGAGCAAGACTTTGTGGACATAGACCTTGAAAAACTAGAGGAGGCCCTCAATCGGAAAGATCTGCACGCAATCCCTATAAAACAACTTAGAAAGGTTCATAAGGTGTTCATAGATTCCACAGCAGGATCCACTACACGGCTAGGCATAGCCATAGACCCAGCCTTAGACTGAAAGCACTCCCCACAGGAAAACAAAACATGAGGCCATAAATCTGCCCACCAGCTCATCAAAGAAGTAGGGAACTTCATGCTCAAATCATGCCAGGTTCAAAGGATCTCGGAGGGATACCTCCACCCACCTCCCCAATCATCATGATGAAGATCATAACCTGAAACATTAGAGGACTCAATGGAAGATCCAAACAAAGGAGTCTTTGAGAATGTATACGTGCATAAAATCCAAATGTTCTCCTGTTGCAGGAGACCAAATGTGTTGGAGCACAAGAAGAGACTATCTCTCACCGTTGTTGTAGAGGGTGTGAGTCCCTCCACACAGGCTTCACCAGAGTGACAAGGGGATTAGCGATCCTATGGAATCCTACAACTGTTACAATAGATCAACCCTTCTCCATTGTAGGTACGATCATGCCACACTTCAAAGTCATAAGATCTACCAAGGAAGGGGAAATCACAAATGTTTATGGACCTCAAAGCGTACAAGTCAAAGAGAAATCCTTGAAGTGAATAAATTCTATCAAATCACTACTGAGCATGCCCAACTAGGTGCTGGGAGGCGACTTCAATATCATCTTGACACTGGACGAGAAACTTGGGGGAACTAAACGGTTGGAGAAAGATAGTGGTAAGATAATAACCCTCATAGACTAGCTAAATCTTGTAGATGTAGAAATGCGAAATGGAATTTTCACCTGGTCCAACCGCAAATCTGGACATCAACAGGTTTTTTGTCGGCTAAACTGCTTCCTCATAACAGAAACCCTGCTGGTGGAGGATCATACCATAGAGGCCAACATTCTTCCAAGCGCCTTCTTGGACCACTGAACCATCTCCCTTTTTCTGGATGCAAGATCGATGCCAAAACTCAAACCCTTCAGATTTGAGAAATTTTTGCATTCCCACCTTGACTTTCATCGTTTCGCAACTTCCTGGTAGAACCAAGAAGAAATAGAACATGGTAACTGCATGTACAAATTTCAACAGTGACTCAAAAACTTCAAGATACATTTGAATCTTTGGAATAAAACCACCTTTGGGAACATCTTTCAACAGATGCATGAAATTGAGAATAGACTGGAAACTCTGCAAAAGACCTTTATTTCAAGAATCATAATCACATAATTAATGAAGGAGGAAGAGGAGCTTTAGCTGGACTTAGAAGAACGAAAAAGCACAAGAAAATCCTATGGCGTCATAAATCCAGGGTTTAATGGCTCAAAGAGGGAGAGAGGAATACCAAATTCTTCCATAGAGAAATGGTGCATCATAGATACATAAATACGATAACTTAGCTGGAAGATGATCAAGGTAACCCCATTAGAGAGCACAAAACAAATTCTGAGGAACTAACCAACTACTACAAATACCTTCTAACATAAACCAATGATGATAGAGCATCAACAATCGACAAAATAACTCAGAACATACCCTCCATGGTAACTCAAGAACATAATGAAGCCTTAATGAGGACCATCACTCAAGATGAAGTGGACCATGTAGTCAGGCAAATGCCCCTAGGGAAAGCACCACGTCTAGATGACTTCAGTATAGACTTCTTTCATTACTGTTGGGATATGATCAAGCAATAAGTTTGGCAAATGGTGGAGGAATTCAGAACCTCAGGCCAAGTCCTCCCTGCCCTCAATGCCACCTTCCTCACTCTCATTCCGAAAGAGGAGAGGGTCACTCACCCTAAACAATACAAACTCATTTCCCTATGCAACATCATCTACAAAATCATCACCAAGGTCATAGCCACGCGTCTCAAACCTATCCTACCTTTTGTCATATCCAAAGAGAAAGAGATCTACGTGGAAGGCATGAAAATCATGGACAGTGTCATCCTCGCACAGGAGGTTATCCACTTGCTGCAGATGACTAAGATCCCAGGTATGCTCATCAAACTCCATCTAGATAAAGAATTTGACATAATCAGTTGGCAGTAGATGCACTCCTTGCTAGAAGCCTTTGGTTCCAACAGCCACTCGGTGCATTGGATCATGAGGCTCACCTCTTCAACCTTCTTCTCTATCTTGGTCAATGGAGTGCCCTCCCAACCCTTCTTCCCCACCATAGGAATTCATCATGGAGACCCCCTCTCTCCCATCATATTTGTTTTAATGGAGGAAGGCTTGGGACACTACCTTAAAGCCTCTGTCTTGGATGGATCCCTTAAATGTCTTCCCCTACAAAACATTCAGCCTGCCCCCTTGCATAGTGAGTTTTTTTATGAAACCCTCCTCTTAAACACTCTAAGAGCTCAAGAAACCACCAAACTCAATTTCATTCTCATTGACTTTATGGATGCATCAATAATGGTCCTTAACCTTGATAAATATAATCTCTACTTATTCAATACACCAGTCGCCTTCCAAAATCACATTTCTCGCCTCCTAGGTATACCTAAGAGATCCCTTTTGTCCAATTATCTCGGAATACCCCTCACAGGTGCGCATGGGTGCTCCATCTCCCGAGTGAGTCTAATTCTCTCCATTTCCAATAGAATCAACAACTAGACCTTCAAACCTCTTAATATTGCATCTAGGATGGTACTCCTCAAGTCTATCCTGCAAGCCTTGCCAACCTAATTCTGTCATTCAGGCCATCCAGATCATACAATGCAACTTCTTATGGCTTGGGCACCACCCTGATAAAAAGTGGGCATTAGTGGGCTGGGATAAGCTTTGTAATCCCAAATCTATGGGTAGACTTGTTCACCAAGACCCAGGAAAACTTAATCAAGTTATGGGAGATCAACTATGGTGGCGAAGACTTAAGAACCCTACAGAACTCTGGGCAGAAATTTGGAAACAGAAATATGCACCGACGACATGAGCATAACAACTAATCATATTCAACAACCAGATTTAGGGATCCAATATTCAGAACACAGCCTGTCTCAACAGACAGCTAGTCCAAAAATATGATTTTTGGGAAATCAGGAATGGGGAAAGTGCATTTTTCTAGCATGACTCATGGAAACAACAAACGTCTCTAGCCACTCTAGAAGATCTAAATCCCCTACGTCAATCACTGCAACCAGACATATTTAGATCGGTTAAGGATATTTGGAAAACGTACGACGGGAATTTGCCATGGCGCAAATGGAAAATAGAACACCAGGAATTACACCTCCCAAGAGAAATGGACCTCCAATCCTGGAAATCCTACACAAACCAATGGAAAATATCCAACAGGATAGGCCTAGACATTCTCATATGGGGGCACTCCACAACTGGATTTTTTTCAATCAAGGAACCTACTATTTGTAGGGTAACTATCATGATCAAGCTAAGGATACCATATGGGGTAAGATATGGAACTCAATACTCTATCCTAAAGTGTCCATATTTCATAGGCCCCTCAATTTTCCTCCTTTTTCAGCAACATGAGGAAATGATGGAACACCTTTTCAACCATTTCCACTACAGTCACACAATATGGGATCTCGAGTCTCAAATAATGCGTCGTTCCAATAGAAACATGAACATCATCAACACCACTATAGAAAATTGGGATTCGATCACCTTTCAGTATCCAATTGTAGCTCACATCTGCCAGTTCCTACCGGGCTTCACCCTCTGGAAAATTTTGAAGGAAAGAAATAAAATAATCTTTCACTCGAAGGCCTCACCCCCACCTCTACTTGGGACAGAATCATGAATCTCATCTGGGAAATGATCAAAAGCAGAAACTGGAATATTGAGGACTTAAAGTGCAGTATGGATGAACAAGATATACTCCAAAACTAGCACTTCAGCCTGACTGACAAACCCCCTTCCATAGCAGCCAACCTCTCTACTGACACCCTGACACTTGGACCCCCCCACCAACTAGATTCATAAAGATTAATTTTGATGTAGCTTGAAAAGGAAATTTGGGCCCAATGGGCTTTGGGGTGATCCTCAGGAATTCAAATAGGGAAATCCTCCACCTAGTAGCAGGTTATCTGGGCTTCAACACAAACAACATTGCTGATCTCTGGAGCCTACTAAGAGGAATCAAGATAGAGACATATCATCATTACAACAAGATCATTGCAGAGAGGGACTCCCAGATCATAGTGCATCTCATAACAAAAATTATTCATGGAGAACACCCACTGGAAGTCTCACCCAATTGGTGACTCTGAGGACTCTTGGAGGAATTTGGCTCCCTCTTATGGCCCAACCTCACCATGNAGCAGATTGCCTGGAAAATGAAGGAGTGGCTACCATGACTGAGATGATTCACTTGAATGCCCAAACTTCACCTCGATTTGAACTCTCATACCGATGCCAAGACTTGGCCAGATTGGACTACCCAACCTTGAATGGGGTGCCACGTAGCATCGACCCGAGACAAACCATAAATATTGTAGGAAGGCTCCCATCCCATCTCTATTAATAATGGGAGGCTGCCTTAATTGCCTATTAAGAGCTTAAGGATGTCTCCCTCGCATGACCAGAGTGATGGAAAGGAAAATCGAAGGTTCAGGCAAAATAACGACAGTAGTCATGTCACTCCTCCTCGATATCATCCAACAATGCACCAACCTTCACCATTTCTCTCTCGACCTGCACCTGAGAAGCCGCTTAGTACTCTGGTGCAACCACTATAGAAATTTTTGCATGATTTCCATCCACTTCACTTTCTCGATGTCACGGGAGAGAGGTAGACCATGTGGTGGCCCTGCCTTGCATAGCTTGGTAGCACGACAGAGGAGGCGACAGATTCTAGAGCGAGCACTCTCCATAGACCACACTCAGAGAATTCAAGCAACACCTAGAGAAGGGATGGTCATGTCACCTCCAATGGATTACGTGGAGGAATTAATCTTGAAGGAACCCATTCATATCCCTCTAGAGTCCCTTCTCATCACTATGGCAGAGAATTGGCAACCCCCAAGAAACTTCTTTGTGGAAGACACTAAGCCAGCCACTGCAACTCATCACGACACCAACACCATGGATGAGAAAATATAAGAGGTCCACATCTGCATCGTTGAGGAGGAATTTTCGAAGGAATTCCTTCACATGGCTTCATAGGACAGTCCACTTCTACAAGGCTACGATCTTTCCAGCATCGCAGTGAAAGACGAGGACCCCGGGAAGGAGGAAGGAGCACAGGGATAGCGCACAATGAAGGAGCACAGGTATGGAGCATAGGATAGAGTGAAGGCTGCTACAGGTGAGGCTGTGGAGGTTTCGGGTGGCACGATGATGGAAGGTGGCGAAGTCTTTGCGCCACCTTCTATCTCAATTGTACCAGAACCATGGTGTGCCCCGCCACCCTTCTTCCACCTAGAACAATTGGAATTAGTGTTTGATCTGAGGAGCCAGATGGCAGATCATGTTCACCATGGGACACTCATGCACCAATGCATCGATATGATGTATGAGGCATTCTCGGAAAAAATGTCAGACGTGTGCATGACCTTTTGCCCTACTGAATCAGAACAGATCGCACAACGAAGACCCTTGCGAAGCTACTTTTGGTGCTAATGGGTAATTGCATGGCTTGGAGTTCTTCTCGTTCTCGTTAGTCTATATTAGGTGTTTGATCATGGTTAGTCTAAACTTTTTTTGGTTCAGTTTTTAGTCGATTCTAGTTTTAATTCTAGTTTTAATGGTTACTGTAAAGACTATAGGTGAGTCTAGTCTAGTTTCAAGTCGAGTCTAGTTTTAATTCTAGTTTTTGGACATGGACATCCAAGGCTTCCAACTGTCTCGGTTTTCGCTAATTAAAAGGAACAGTTGGCAACCTAGTGACATGTGTTATGTTTGTATGTAATATGATATAATAGGATGTGCCCCTCTCTTTTATTTACAAAAAAAAAAACTAGAGAAAACCAAGTAATTCCTTATCTTTTCTTAAGGTAGAATAAACTCAAGTTGGTCTTAGTGGACATTAATAGTGGCGAGCATATTCATCATATATAGTTTAATTCTTTATAAATAAATGAATGGGAGCACAAATATGTACTTTTCAAAACTTTGGTACCTCCAATCTCTTCTACAAAATAAAAAATCTCACCCCACAAAGGTCTTGGTTGCAAATGGTTATTCTATCTCTTAAATTAAAAATATATTTCCTTCTGCGTGCCATTCTAGCTCCAAAAACCTTCCCTCCTCTTCTCGTCCCCTAGTTCTCATCTGCACCCTATATCTAAACCCTCACACAATTATTTAGAACTTCTAAAGATAAGCACGCTCTACCCCATGGTTGGCGAAGGAGTCTACCAAATTCCCTACTTATGTGGAAAATGGTACATAGGCCAAAGTCGAAGATCCTTCAAATCGCATATGAAAAAACGTATATGTGACAGACTCCCACACTCGAGGACAACATTTCTAAGTCAAAAGTATTTGAACACTCCTTCCACTCTAAGCATCTACAAAAATTCTTGCTTCTACACCCTACCATTCATTTAATCTCAATTGAGAATTTTTGAAAATTGAAAAACACCCAAATAATTTTAATTGGGATGATGGCTATAAACTTGATCACTTGTAAAAACCAACTATTGCCATATATTGCCATGGATACTGAGTTTCCTGGTACAGTGGTAAGATCTATGAGTAATTTTAGGACTTCCTCAGAGTTAAGCTATTACAATATAAAGTGTATTGTTGATATACTTCACCTTATTCAATTGGGTTTGACTTTCTCAAACAAGGATGGGAAGCTGCCTAGCTGCGGCACGGATAAGGATAAGTATTGCATATGGCAATTCAATTTTCAGGAATTCAACCTTATTCAATTAGGTTTGACTTTCTCAAACAAGGATGGGAAGCTGCGGCACAGATAAGGATAAGTATTGCATATGGCAATTCAATTTTCAGGAATTCAATCCCAATAAAGATATACATGCCATTGATTTTATGAAGCTTCTGCAATAGAGTGGTATTGATTTCAAGAAAAACAATGAGAAGGGCAATGATTCGGGGAGCTGCTAATGTCATCTGGAATGGCTCTGAATGACAATGTGCACTGGGTCACCTTCCATGGCGGTTATGATTTTGGGTACATCGTGAAACTTTTAAGTGTGGTTTTGATAGGATGCATAGTTGCAGATCATTCTAAAAAATTGTGAAGTGCACTTTGCTTTCAATTTATTGTTATTTACATAATTCATTTAATATTTTATCTTTATTTGAAGTTTTTGTATAAATCTAAATGATGAAGGTTGATGGCTAATAGCTAGAGTGGTTGGAGAAGGGGATACATGAACTTTATAAATAGGAATAAGATGAGAGTTGAGAGAGGACACAGATTGTGTAAGACTAGATAATTCATGGAAGACATATTCTCTTGTGACATTATTCTTAGTGAATATATTGGGAATTTTGTTTTTGGAGTCATAGGCACATTGAAAGGTTTCTTGGAGATAAAGAAACCGGTTAGGATCCTAGTTCGATAGGAGGGTAATTCAATTGTTTTACTCGGGAAAATACAAAACTATTGGAAGAATTTTCTATTTGACTACATCATAATTGATCACCTTCAAGAAACCAAAAAGAACTTTTTTTTAGCATGTATTTGTTATGCATATGCTATTCCATTTAAAGAGTAAAATTTGGTTACATCAAATCTTTTAAACATGTGTGTATTGTTTAGAAATTATTATTACATACCATCCCACAAAGAGGTGCTACACTCTCATCTCTTTGTACACTTTTTTTTTGGCAAAATATGCCTCTTAACTTATTAATATAAGGTGGGTTTAATAATTATTATTCATATGACTTCCATATTTTTGATTGGTGTTGAGTGTGATGCATTCTTTCAATGTATGTGTTACATGCTACAACCATATTCACAATTCATATAGTTTTATGGAAGTCAAAAATTGGGAGTTGTAGGATGTCCCCTTAAAATTTAGTGTTTTTCTTTCACTCCAGAACATTGTGATTTTTAACCTATGATTCTAGTTTTGATCTTCACACATCCAAACTCAAAACCTAATATCAACTTATTTGATATAGTCCCTTTTAGTTCCTCTTCTAATAATTTGTACCTATAAGCTACAAGTGGGGATAATGTCACCTTATTCTCATCAAGTCCTCTATGAATTAGATGACACTCATTTAAACAATGGTGATCTAAGCCTCAACCATGACTAGATAAGTTATTTACCCACACACAGGTTATCCTCACCAAGATTTTTGGCACCATTCTATTTGAGAAGGGACCCAACTCTAGTAATTCGATCTAGATTTAGTGAATATAACCTCCTCATTGGTATTTGTAGGCAGAGTCCCTACACACACTCATCTTTGTGTGTGTGAATAGAAAGTACCTATTATACTTGAAATCACTCGAAAAAATGGAAGTATCTCTCATAAAAATGTGAAGGAAGAGTGAAATTTCAAAATCACCTTTGCAATTGCAAGGTGGTGTTTCACGCTTGTGTTGGTGGTTGAAAATGCTTAGCTAATTCCATCTATTGAATAATGTCTTCTAGTTACTATGTCAATATAGTGAAGAGAAAGAAGCACCAAGAATCCCAAGTAAATTATACCTCTCAATTTCAATTTAGTAAGTTCATGTAGGACCTGAACACTACCAAAGTCTTAGTAGTGGTCTATACCCATAGGTTAGGGATGATATATGATCAAGTCATAGATAATTTTGAATTTATAAATTTAATTAATGCCCATGTAATTTTTAATAATTCTTTTGAATTATAATTGGCATACCAAATGGTAAAGGGATATATGAAGAGACAAGAAGGAATGTGAGGAGACATTTTTGCAACTTGTTGGACTCATCATCTATATGGGTATGTATGTGTGTGTATTCATCAAATTGAAAATAACTTCTTTTTGGAAATATGAATTTGAGAGGAAGATTGTGTATCCCAAGTTCTAAGCTTCTAAGCTTTTATTGGCCAAACAAACAAAAATATTTGTGGTGAAGAATTGTGTGCTCAATTTGTTTCTTTCCTTAATACTTGATATATGAGAAATTTCTTATGAATGTACATTCTTTAAGATTATATTTTCTATTATGTTTTTCTTATGGCATGGTGAGTTAGAGGATGTATATTTTTTGATATATTCAGTTTTTCTAATATTGCAAAATACATATAATGTGTTTTGTTATATATGAGTAGCTCAATTGTTCCAATTTTTTAAACTACATTTCATTCACAATCTTTTAATCATGTAAATTTGGTTGTGCATTCAAACACCCTAACTAACCCTATTCCAAAAAACATATAAATAAGAAATATATATAGTAAATAAATAAATAAGAAGA
>ML801461.1:41525-51549 GCA_009831015.1 Picea engelmannii | reverse complement strand
TATTTTTAAGTGTAGATATTTTGATTTGATAAAAATCATCTAATAAATTCCATGAGAAATTAACATAGAACATTTTCTTGCATCAACACAACATATAATTAACAAATCAATATTACTAACATTAATGGGTATGTCAAAGAAGTTCATGGCCGAAAAAGTGGCAAGCAATGAAGT
Source organism: Picea engelmannii (assembly GCA_009831015.1). Lineage (NCBI taxonomy): Eukaryota > Viridiplantae > Streptophyta > Pinopsida > Pinales > Pinaceae > Picea > Picea engelmannii. Next base: position 51,375 of record ML801461.1, on the reverse strand, counting down.
AGGAACACAGTGGAGCCTTAGGTTTGGAGGTTGTATAATATCCACTGGGCATGTCATGTAGGTTTAGTGGAAAGATCGTGTGCACATTCTTAAGAACACATGCTTTCTCTTAGGAATGCATGTGCGTTCCTACTAATGTTTTCTTAAAAGAGATCGTGAGCGCAAATTGTGGTCATTCTACACAAATCGGGCTAGTGTTTATCTTGTTCAAGTATATTTAATTTATCATATTTTAACTCAATTTAGTTATTTCTAATTTAATGTTCAAGAATGAAAATTAAAAAAAAATGTAATTTTGTATTTTAAATAAAAAACCAACCTAATTTAGATGCTCGTGAGGGTGTCCAGGGTGGAAGTGGTCAATGATTGACCTACTGCTGCCATTTTGTATCTAGGCCACGATTAGGGCACTTGTTGTCTCTTTGTATATTGGCCATGAGTAGCCATTTTGGAAAAAATGAACAATTTAGACAATGTTGAATATATATATATATATAAACATATATATATAAACATTTCATGGCATGTTTTTTTATGAATCTCATTGTTTCTTCATTTTATGTTGATGAATGTATGAATTTCATGTGTATTAAACCCTTGATTTTTTTCTAAAGTGATTATAAATAATTACGTTAAGAATTAACAGATATGACTCGTTATTACATAAAAAATTTATAATTTTATGTTATGCACAAGTTGTCTTTGTGTTCACAACAAAATTTTATCCTTTATTCATCACAAAATAAATGACGGGAAAAAATAAATATAAAGCTTCACATGAATGAAATTTTTTAAATCAAACGTGTCATAAAAATTTTACTTGACCAGTAGGAGTGCCCATCAAATTTATACTTTGAATGGGGTTATCGGGTATCGTCTAGAGTTTCACACACTAGTACATATGGATTTGGAGTTCTTTTTGTTTAGTTTTAATGTAGTGGAAAATCTCTTTCGACCACACCTGAGATGTTTTCTCTCCAATTAAATTTTGGGCGATACTCCAGAGTGTTCCACTAGTTTTTTTGGGAAGAAGCGATTCTAGTTTACGTTGGGAAAAAATAAGGAACTTCATAAGTTGTGAGCAAGGATGGGATTCAAAGACAGATAGGAGATGATATTGGGTGCAAATCAAAGTGGAATTGAGGGACGGGTTGCTTCACAAGTTCAAATTGGTGTGGAGAGATTTCACCTAGATGCATAAAATTGATTATTGGTGAGTTTGATTTAGATGTTATGGTTTTCCTAAGGGAGAGCATTTGAAAGTGCAATGTAGGTGGCATCTCTCTTATTTTCCTCCATTTTCAAAAAATTAGAAGAAAAATAAGTTGTCAGTGTAGTTCCATCAATAAATGGTGGAAATATCAAAAAAGGAAGATGGGAGCGGTTATAATCTAGTCGTTCACGTGTATTGAGGTATCGTTTCTCTTTTTGTTTGACTAGAAAAGTCCCCAGGTAAGAATTAATATAATTATATTTTGAATTTTTCTAAAATATTGTTAGGGGTCGCCCTAGTTCGAGTGAATCCAAATAATCTTTTCTATGTCACAAAGGTTTTTTATTCTTCCTTAAAAATACTTAGGGGCGTGGGGGTAGTTGCTCCTTCTTTGAGGGCCTAAATCTCTTATAGAAAGGAATATCCTTCCTCTTCCACCACTCGTTGTGTTTCTTCCCCCTCAAAAGTTTCCCCTTTTTTTTCTTGTTGTCCCCTTAGAGGATTCTTCTTCCAAACAATTCCCCAAGTCCTCCATCAAATCCAATTGTTTGTTTCATTCAAGGGTAAAAAATGGTGTAATTCCATTTTTTAAAGGGAATTGGCTATGGAAAAAGGTTGCATGGGGATTCCTTATAGAAAATACCTGTTTTCTTTAGCACTAATTAAGTTAATAAAGAGATCAAATGTGTTAAATGATCCAAAATTTTTCAAGACCCAAAAAAGGGGTCATAAATGATTGTTCTTTGTTTCAATGCTCGTGGGGTAGGGGGAACCCCAAAATTCATTAAACTCAAAAGGCTTGTGTAGTTGTGGAGGATGGAATTTTCCATGATATAAGAAACGATGATTGATTATGTTCAATGTTATTAAATGATTGGTCCTTTAGCACCATTGAATCAATTGGTATGTATGGAGACTTACTCTCATATTGGATCCCTTTCTTCAAGGAACTCTCCTCCTCTTGGGTTCCCTCAAGAATTGTGGTTTACTTGGTAGACTCATTGATTAATTATTTCTTCAAAATGATCAATGTTTATGTTTTGTATCCCAACATGATTCAATTTTGGGAAAGGGTGAGTAGCTTCAAATCCCTAAATGCATCCAAAATAATCTGAGGATGGGACCTCAATTTTACCCTCTTCATAAGAGAGGTTTGGGGTTCTCATCTTTGTCAAAATCCTCATGAAAGATCCTTTTCTCATTGGATATAAACAAATCATTTTATTTTTCATATCTAGCTTGACAAGGAGGATGATAAATGTTTGGTTTTTTCTACATGGATGCCCCTTGTGAAGGACGATGGCCATTCCTATATGCAACAATTTTCTTATAACCTTATAAAAACAAAAAAAGTTACATCTTCCTAAGAAACATCTTTTAGTGTAAAATAAACCTATCTCTTGATGGAAGTGGAATTAAATATAGGGGAGTTGTTGGTAGATCGACGAGAGGATTTAATTTCAGATGATTATGAGTTATATCTGTGTGAGTTAATGAAAAAGAAGTAAGGCTTGTTGGATTATGAGGAAACCACATGGTCCCTCAGGATCAAAGATTTTTTTTTTAGGAGAGTGAAAATAATTCTAATTTTTTTTCACAAGTATGCTAACTATCAAAAAATAATAATTTTCTATGGGAAACAAGGGATCAAAATGGGTGTTTGGTTTCCAATTTTGAAAAAACAGATGAAGTAGGCAAGAAGAAATTTTAAATGTCATCGATATGTTTCTAATCTCCATTACGAAGGAGATAAACGTCTCTTTGCAGGAAGATATTTCAAAAAAGGAAATTCTTTCAAAGTTGTCTTGTTTTCAAAAAAGTAAGAGCCATGGTCCAAGAGGAATATGTGTCGAGTTCTAATTATATTTTTGTGATTTGTTAAAATTATGTCTCTTAAAAGTTTCCCAAGAATCATAAAGATCCAATAAATTGTGGGGCCCTTTTAATTTGACTTTTTTAGCCTTATTCCCAAAGAAAAAATCCTAATATTCTTTTGAGGAATCTATACCAATTTCTTGCTCCAATTTTATTTATAATCTTATAGCCAAGATCAAAGTCAATTGGATTATGGGGTGTATTGAATTTTCCTCCTTTTTTGTGCTTATTACTAGTGCTTGGTTAATGCTGATTAAGACTCTAACAATTTAAAATAAATCAATGAAATACCTACATATAAAGATGAAACAATGGCAAAAGTAATAGCATATACACTATGTTCAACAAAGAAAAGAGGAACAATACTTCATGTTGTAAAATAGTTAACTTTATTTTAGTTGTTAGAGTGTAACATTTGTGATTAATCATTTAAAGTCACACGAAATGTTGAAATTTTAATATTAAATTCAGATTTTGTTTTTCAAAGGGAAATGAAAAATTTCATAATTTTAATTAATTTTAATAGAATTCAATAAAAAACATCAAATTATTAAAAAAATTATTGTATAAAGGTAGTAAAATATTTTTTATACCAACTTCTTATGAATAAAGTAAAAAATAAATATTTCAATCTCCGATATAAATAAAATATTTAGATGTCCGCCTTCATTAAAATATTTTGGTATCAACTCTCTCTCTCTCGGATTTGTAAAGAATATACAAATCTAAAAAAAACAAATCTAAATAAATATAAGGAAAATGTAAAACTAAACAAAAAATTGAAGGATTTTTTTATAAAGAAAATGTAAAACTTAAGATCAAATTGGAATTTTTTTTTACTTTTTTTTTTGTTTATTTTTAAAAGAGTTTAGGAAAATATCTTCAAAATTAACATATTTAAGATATATTTGATTAAAAGTTTTATAAATTTTCTTTTAGGCTCATCCTTTGTATTGACGTTGTAATGATTTTAAAATAAACAAAACATTAAGAAATATTTATATTTTATGAGTGATTTAAAATTAAACATGGTCACATATGTGTATATTATTGTTACAATGGTTTTTTTTAATCTCAAATAAGAAAAATTATTTATAGTTGTAAGAGCTATTTTAAAATGTGACATAGATTAGTAATAATTATTTGAAAAATATAAATAAAACATCACATGTTTCTTCTATGTTGTTTTAATTTCAAACAAGAAAAATGATTGAAAATTATAAAAACTATTTTAAAATATGAAAAAGAATGATAACCATTATTTAAAATAATAAATAAACATTACGTTCTTATTTAATATTTAAATTTAGCTTTTCAATTCATCAAAATTAAGTTAAATTAAGAGTACTTATTTTATTAACTAAAGGAAACCGAATTTATTTATTTAGAATTTCACTTTATAGTAAAAAAAAAACTTCTGGGGATGATGGAAGAAGGACAAGGGATGGAGCGACTGAGGAAACCCTAGTGATCTCGCAGCGGTTCCCTGAATGCTATAACCCGTCTATTGTCTCACATGTTGCACAATTTGCGCTGGTATGACTAGATGACCTGTGGCTGAGGGGTCATGATGAGCCCTGAAAGGGGGGGGAACCCCCTTGTATAGTAACGCAACTTCCAATGATAGACCGGGAACAAGAGCCAAGAGACCCATCATTATCCGTTGTCGCACATGAGATAACAAGTCCTGACCAGAGAGCAGGGACTCAGAAAAGTAATGGATGTGGATCCAAGCACGTCTCATCTAAAGGAATCTCAAGGATGGGAACCAGGAAAGTGCATTCCCTAATTAGAAAAACCTCCTAGATATCTCATAATATAAACGTGGGTAGGAAAACACATTTAGTTCATGAGAGAGCATGCCCTAATAGGAAAGTTCTTAGGGCTCTGGCCATCTGAGCAAGATTTGTAATGATGGATCAAATCTTGGTGGAACCCTAAAGGAGACTACGAGGTTCAGCTCAGATCCAAAAGGTTTTTCATGATTATCCTCTACATCCTACAAGACAAGGACAAAATATTTGACAATGGGTCGTTCTTATACAACTCAACAAGGTTATTCCTACGATTCTGGATAGACTGCTTCAGCCGAAAAAAGAAGGATTTCACCATGGCCCTAGTCTGGATCAGGCTCTATTCCTTGCCACAAGAGTTCTGGCTGAAGGAAATACTTATAGTTATAGGAAACACAGTGGGGCGATACGTCAAATCATCAGAATCTACCAAAAAAAGAAAATACACCTCGTATTCGAGGATCTGTGTTTACATGGACATCTGAAAAGCATTACCAAGCTCAGTAACTTTGGAATATCAGGATGAATACTAGAAACAAAAAATATACTATGAGAACATCCCCTTTCGTTGTAGAAAATGTCATGAGCACGACCACCTCTTTCATGATTTTCCCCTGAATGTTGAGGCCCCCAAAGCTAGAGAGAACAAACATAAAGACGACTTCACCGCAGTCACAATCTGAAAAATAAACCCACCACGGAAGAAGAATCCGGAAAGTGCTCCGAAAATAACCACCAAAAACTCCTATGACATTCTAAATTAGTTGTCGGAAGAAGAAGAGGTCCAAGATCCACATAAAGAGAAAATACAAGACAAAGGAAAAGGTCAAGCCTCGCACCAATATGCCCAAGACAAAGAAGATCATCAAGGAGACAAGTTAGAGGAAAATGGGGATACCCTTATGTAGTTAAACGAGAAAGACTTAGCGGAAATAGACCTTGAAAAACTAGAGGAGGCCCTCAATTGGAAATATCTGCATGCAATCCCTATAGAAGAAGTTAGAAAGGTTCATAAGGTGTTCATAGATTCCACAATAGGATCCACTGCACGGCTAGGCATAGCCATAGACCTAGCCTTAGACTGAAAGCACTCCCCATAGGAAAACAAAAGATGAGGCCATAAATCTGCCCACCAGCTCATCAAAGAAGTAGGGAACTTCATGCTCAACTCATGCCAGGTTCAAAGGATCTCGGAGGGATACCTCCACCCACCTTCCCAATCATCATGATGTAGATCATAACCTGAAACATTAGAGGACTCAATCGAAGATCCAAACAGAGGACTCTTCGAGAATGTATACGCACAGAAAATCCAAATGTTCTTCTGTTGCAGGAGACCCAATGTGTTGGAGCACAAGAAGAGGCTATCTCTCACCGTTGTTGGAGAGGGTGTGTGTCCCTCCACACAAACTTCACCAGAGTGACAAGGGGATTAGTGATCCTATGGAATCCTACAAATGTTACAATAGATCAACCCTTCTCCATTGTAGGTAATATCATGCCACACTTCAAAGTCATAAGATCTACCAAGGAATTGGAAATCACAAATGTTTATGGACCTCAAAGCCTACAAGTCAAAGATAAATCCTTGAAGCGAATAAATTCTATCAAATCACTACTAAGCACGCCCAACTAGGTGCTGGGAGGCGACTTCAATATCATCTTGACGCTGGACGGAAACTCGGGGGAGCTAAATGGCTGGAGAAAGATAGTGGTAAGATCATAACCCTCATATACTGGCTAAATCTTGTAGATATAGAAATGCGAAATGGAATTTTCACCCTGAATTTCATCATTTCGCAACTTCCTGGTGGAACCAAGAAGAAATAGAACATGGTACCTACATGTACAAATTTCAACAATGACTCAAAAACTTCAAGATACATCTGAATCTTTGGAATAAAACCACCTTTGGGAACATCTTTCAACAGATGCATGAAATTGAGAATAGACTGGAAACTCTGCAAAAGACCTTTATTTCAAGAATCATAATCATATAATTTATGAAGGAGGAAGAGGAGCTTTAGTTGGAATTATAAGAATGGAAAAAGCACGAGGAAATCCTATGGCGTCATAAATCCAGGGTTTAATGGCTCAAAGAGGGAGAGAGGAATACCAACTTCTTCCATAGAGAAATGGTGCATCGTAGATACATAAATAGGATAAATTAGCTGGAAGATGATCAAGGTAACCCCATTAGAGAGCACAAAAAAAATGCTCAGGAACTAACTAAATACTACAAAGACCTTCTAACAGAAACCAATGATGATAGAGCGTCAAAAATCGACAAAATAACTAGGAACATACCATCCATGGTAACTCATGAACATAATGAAGCCTTAATGAGGACCATCACTCAAGATGAAGTGGACCACGCAGTCAGGAAAATGCCCCTAGGGAAAGCACCAGGTCTAGACAACTTTAGTATAGACTTCTTTCATTACTGTTGGGATATGATCAAGCAATAAGTTTGGAAAATGTTGGAGGAATTCAGATATCATCCAGTAGTCATGTCGCTCCTCCTCGATATCATCCAACAATGCACCAACCTTCACCATTTCTCCCTCGACCTGCACCTGACAAGCCGCTTAGTGCTATGGTGCAACCACTATAGAAATTTTTGCAAGCTTTCCATCCACATCACTTTCTCGATGTCACGGGAGAATGGTAGGCCATGTGGCAGCCCTTCCTTGCATAGCTTGGCAGTGCGATAGAGGAGGCGACAGATTCTAGAGCGAGCACTCTCCATAGCCCACACTCAGAGAATTCAAGTAGCACCTAGAGAAGGGATGGCCAGGTCGCCTCCAATGGATTACGTGGAGGATTTAATCCCGAAGGAACCCATTCATATCCCTCTGGAGTCCCTTCTCATCACTATGCCAGAGAAATGGCAACCCCCAAGCAACTTCTTTGTGGAAGACACTAAGCTAGCCACTGCAGCTCATAACGACACCAACACCATGGAGGAGAAAATAGAAGAGGTCCACATCTGCATCGTTGAGGAGGAATTTTCGAAGGAATTCCTTCACATGGCTTCATAGGACGCTCCACTTCTACAAGGCTATGATTATTCCAGCGTCACAGTGAAGGACGAGGACCCCGGGAAGGAGGAAGGAGCACAAGGATAGTGCACAACTAAGGAGTGCAAGTATGGAGCATAGGACAACGTGAAGGCTACTATAGGTGAGGCTATGGAGGTTTCGGGTGGCATGATGATGGAAGGTGGCGAAGTCTTGCGCCACCTCCTATCTCGATTGTACCGGAACCATGGTGTGCCCCCCCACCCTTCTTCCACCCAGAACAATTGGAATTAGTGTTTGATCTGAGGAGCCAGATGGAAGATCATGTTCACCGTGGGACACTCATGCACCAATGCATCGATATGATGTATGAAGCATTCTCCAATGCGATAGAAGGAAAAAAATGTCGGACGTGTGCACGACCTTTTTTCCTACTGACTCGGAACAGATCGCACAACGAAGACCCTTGCGAAGCTACTTTTGGTGCTAATGGGTAATTGCATGGCTTGGAGTTCTTCTCGTTCTCATTAGTCTATATTAGGTGTTTGATCATGGTCAGTCTAAACTTTTTTTGGTTCAGTTTCGAGTCGATTCTAGTTTTAATGGTTAGAGTAAAGACTATAAGTGAGTCTAGTCTAGTTTCAAGTCCAGTCTAGTTTTAATTCTAGTTTTTGGACATGGATATCCAAGGCTTCCAACTGTCTCAGTTTCTGCTAATTCGAAGGAACAGTTGGTATCCTAGCGACATGTGTTATGTTTGTATGTAATATGATATAATAGGATGTGCTCCTCTCTTTTATTTACAAAAAAAAAACTAGAGAAAACCAAGTAATTCCTTATCTTTTCTTAAGCTAGAATAAATTCAAGTTGGTCTTAGTGGACATTAATAGTGGCGAGCATATTCATCATATATAGTTTAATTCTTTATCCATAAATGAATGGGAACACAAATATGTACTTTTCAAAACTTTGGTACCTCCAATCTCTTATGCAAAATAACAAATCTCACCCCACAAAGGTCTTGGCTGCGAATGGTTATTCTATCTCTTAAATTAAAAATATATTTCCTTCTGTGTGCCATTCTAGCTCCAAAAACCTTCCCTCCTCTTCTCCTCCCCTAGTTCTCATCTTCCCCCTATATCTAAACCCTCACACAATTATTTAGAGCTTCTAAAGATAAGATCACTCTACCCCATGGTTGGTGAAGGAGTCTACCAAATTCCCTACTTATCTGGAAAATGGTGCATAGGCCAAAGTCGAAGATCCTTCAAATCGCATATGAAAAAACTGATATGTGACAGACTCCCACACTTGAGGACAACATTTCTAAGTCAAAAGTCTTTGAACACTCCTTCCACTCTAAGCATCTACAAAAATTCTTGCTTCTACACCCTACCATTCATTTAATCTCAATTGAGAATTTTTGGAAATTGAAAAACACCCAAATAATTTTAATTGAGATGATGGCTATAAACTTGGTCACTTGTAAAAACCAACTATTCATTTCTTAGTTTCACTGTCTTTTTTCTCATTTTAATTTTTAACAATTTGGAATTTTTCCAAATAGAAAATTTAAAATCTTAAAAATTATTCAAAATACAAAAGCTTTAAATCTTAAAAATTATTCAAAATGCAAAAACATCACTACTAGAAAAGGCCTCCACTCACTTTGCCAAATAGTGTGTCTATATGTCCTATTCGTAAACCATAAAAATACAATTATTGAAATTGGGCCCACGTTACAAAATGGGTCAATTTGGCAATGTAATAATAGTGTGTGTATACACGTTGTATTAACTTATTAATACTTATTAATATAAGGTGGGTTTAATACTTATTATTCATATGACTTCCATATTTTTGATTGGTGTTGAGTGTGATGCATTCTTTCAATGTATGTGTTACATGCTACAACCCTATTCACAATTCATATAGTTTTATGGAAGTCA
>ML801461.1:18404-33466 GCA_009831015.1 Picea engelmannii | reverse complement strand
TGGTATCTTTCCTCTGGCGAGACCCTTTTTATACATGGCAACAATCTAATCGCCCTGAGTCCCATCATCTCCTATTGTCTGACATACCATCATCACCTCTGGACGTCACCATCCACCTTGCCTAAAATAGTCACGTCCCATAACTGCTGTCAGTTCTTCCCCCCCATTCGCTCCTGGCAAGCCCCCTCACTTTGACCTTTACCCCAATTGGTAACTGCCACATCACTCATCCATATCCCTCGGTCACCGTCACCTGCCATCTCACACTCTAAGTGATCCGTTGGCCATTTATTACTGGATGACCTATCCATTAACCCGCTGACTTATCTCCCACACCCAACGGACACCCATTTACTCAAAACTACCCTTTTCCTTCCTATTTTCACCATTTACCCACTCATCGCACCAGAGAGATTTACCCCATTTTCTCCTCCATTACAATCAGTTGCCCCCACCAGCAGCCACCCCGATAACGTTGTTTTTCTTGCAGGTACCATTGCAGGAATGGCGCCAAAGTCCAAACAAGAAGAAGGAGAGGAGAATCCGTTTCTCCCGCCTCCTGTCGACCTTAACAGGATCCCACTGGTCAACAAAGACTGCTTAATCGCAGATAAAAAGTGCGATTTTGATTTTGCAGACCTTCAGTTGTGGCTCAAGGAAGTCTTCCTCGACCATAGTGATGAAATTGAACTCTGGGAGTCCAACTTACCCCTTTACCTCTTCCCTCAGATCCACCCTTTTCCAAAATTTTCTCTCAAGTGCCAAGCCCACTACATTCTTGAGCAAAGAGTCGTCATCTCCTCGTCTGGAGAGATCCTTTTCCTCATCACACCCAAATCTATCGACCAAATGATGCAAATTTACCGAGTGGACTCCGCATCACCCTTCAACCTGGAAATTCTTACAGAATTATACCAGAAAATGACCTTCCCTCAAAGGGCTCAAATATTCGAGCTTTTCCTCCCCCCATCCACTCTGTTTCCCTCCAAAAATCCTCCTTATCCTTCTTCCATGTTCTCGACTAAAGGAAACCAGATAATCTCATCCCTTTGTGCCTTTTTTGGATACTATTCTGATCAGTGGGTAGATGAACCCATTCTGGGGTTTTTATCCATCTTCTCTACCGATGAGAAGCCCACCACCTAGTTTGACTTCATCACATTCCCGATGAACAATATTCACGAACAGTTCGTGAATTTCACCACGGAAGGCATGTTCCAATACTCTTCCATACTGGCGTACTTGTTCGTCTTCTTCCAAGCGGACACATTCGTTTTTTCCATGTAGAAGATGGATGGAGATGGTAGATCCCAGGTAGTGACAGCATGGACCTCCTTGCTCAAGCACAACTCCACATAGTTCAGTTTCAAGGAGTTCATTGATCAATTCTATTACCTTGTGGTAAGTATGCTAGGCAACAGTCCTGAGCCTCGGATAAATGATGAATTTCAGAGGATCCTACATCTCTCAGATAACACAAAGATAGGAGATTGGTATTTGTACCAAGATTACACTGAGATCAGAGTATACGGGTGCGAGTTGGCATCGTATAAGCTGCCCAAGTATCTGCCTGTTAGAATTTTTTCTTTGGAATATATAAGGCAGATAATAAATTCCGATGATATCCATTTTGTGTCACTAAAGAAAAAGCAGCAACTTAGAATCAAGGGGCAGATTGGCTCCTTCATCTACAACAATCATGGCGCTGGGGAAGAAGCAGATAGGATGCTGAGGGAGATGAAGTTCTTCATGAGATTCCCATGGCATTACGATCCATGTGGGATCATCTCCGAGATGAGGGTAAAAAACAAGAACATCCCATATGTCCATGAAGCTAGGCCTGAAGTTGAAAAATTTGCAAACCAGACATTATGGGATCCTAACACATTGGTCGAAGTAGAATAGCAGGATCCCCTGGCCACTGTGTCACAAACAACCACGCCACAGGTCCCGAAAGAGAAAAGGCCTAGGCAAGATTTATCTCCGCCTGTCATGGAGGTATCGTCAAAAGAATTCCAGCTGCATACCAAGAGGCCTAAGACTTTTGCGGTTCCTGGCCCGACCAGGAAAAAAGAAGCCCCATCTACCACAATGACCAAAGTTGATAGGCCACCCTTCGAATCAAGCCTCCAAAAGGTCATAACCTCAACATTGCCGAAAAAATCTACAGATTCTCCATTGACCACCCAGCCAGGAAAGGTGGGACCGAAGCTGAGTATCTTCGAAAAGTATGAACTGATCAAGAAAAGGAACCAGACCCTGACCAGTAGTACTTGCACCCAGTTTTGGAAGCAGACGTCGACTGCACAACATAGGTTGTTGTCGGCATTTGACACCAAGAAGGGTAGAAGCCATATGGCATTCCTCCAGGCACAGGTACCAGATCTAAAGGTGATCACTGACTACAAAAGGGCCACCTTCGAATTCTAGACAAAGGATGTGCATCCGGCCGATCAGATGGATTTTCACAAGAAGATAGGGGAAATAGTCTTTTACACACTAGCGCATGCTTCCACTACTGCATCCAAACTGCAAGTGTCCTTGAAAAATGTTCAAACACAATTGAAGTTGGAGAAGATATCGTACTTTGCCAAGGACAATAGGATCAAGACTTTGGAGGAACTGGTCTTCAAGATCGGTTACGATCCTTCGAACGTGAAAGTAGCTGAGGAGATGATTAAGAAGAAGAATGCTGACATAGCCTCCTTAAGGAAACAATTGAAGCTCCTGCTCACAGAGGATTCACAGGCAAAGGATATAGCAGAGAAAAAAGGAGAGAAAGACGAAATGCTCAAGTTACTCATGGAGCATAATGCACAGCTTAAGGAAATGGAAGCTAAGATGGAGAAGCTATTAAAATATAAAGAGAAACTGAAGCCAATGGAAGTCATTCCATTGAGTGCTATTCCAATTTCAGGAGTGAGCACAACATCAGTGACATAAGTCCCATCCGCGACTCCATTGACATCCCTGGAGAGGACAACCGACCTGGCTAAGTCTATGGAAAGATGAACCTGCAGGAAACAGAGATCAACAGGCTCAAAAAGGAGATTGAGAACCTTCAGGAACTCAAATATTCCTTTCAGACCATCCTCCCAAAGGAAAATGAGGTGACAGATCATCTCAAACAGGACTTACAGCAGCTCTGGAAGCAAACAATGGAAGGAAAAACTTTGGCCGAGGTTAAAGAAAGTGTATGAACAGACATCACCAAGTCCATGAACGAGATATGGCCGATGATACAGATAATGTTTGAGCAAAATGAATTGGTGCAGAGAATCAAATAGGCCATCGAGAAGATCAGATCAGAATTGGGAGAGATGTCAACACAGGCGAACGAGATCATCAAGTTCCTAAATTCTAAGACCAGGGAAGAACTAGAAGAGATGAAAATTGAAGATAGAACAGAGACCATCCTTGAAGTCAAAAGAGTTTTGAACAAGAGAGGATTAATGCTTCAGTTGGAAGAAAAGGTTCAGGCCATGGAACTAGGGGTACAAAGATTCTTTAGTAAGATTGAGGCTCTCTAGAAGAAAGGTCTTCCTGGTCTGAAGGTAATCAATGATAAATTGATGACACTCCCGGACTACAAGAAGAGATTGGCCTTTGTGGCTAAGGACAGTTCAAAGTTTGCAGGAATTCAAGGGAGCATCACTGGCAAGGCATTTCTAGATGCACTTCAGTGGGACATCAATATCCAACATGAGATTCGATATATCTTCCTCACCAAGCCTACCTTCGCCAAGTACACAGAAATGGATGATGTGTATCGAAGGCTACTCAAAGTCAATGTTCCCAGTCATCTCCGATGGGAGGAACTCTGTGATCTGATCAAGTAGCAGATGAGCTGTCCTAGTCCATTCATTTGTCCAGTCAGATGAGGTCATGCAAAGGCTTCATCAACGGCCCACCCAGAAATCAGCATGTAGTTACACCACATCATCAAACAATTCCTAGATTTATGCAATTTGTTAAGTTAGTTAGGCTAAAAATAGATTTAGCACGTCCTGGTCATTAATGACATGATCGTTTGTAATTTGAGTTATAAATACTTCATCTTTCGAAGTATTGAGGGTTGTTGATCTTCACATCCTGAAGCTATCAGGCTGTAATATTTTTGAAGAGATCTTCCATTAATAAAAAGAGGCTCTTTTACAAGATTCTTGAGTGTATTCACTGGTGATGTTTTTCTCTCTAAGTTGAATGTTATTCTCACTTTGTTATCATATTGTTTTCTAAATATAATCTTTAGAAGTAATGAACGTTGCAGGATTTATCTCGTATACCCTGTTTCTGACTCGAAAGATTTTAGTGTTTTATCTTCTGGTGTTTTCAATAAAGAAATTCTTAACTGCTTCTTTGTTGAAATTATCTTTCTCATCTTTTCTGCTATTCGTCATTTATGCTACTAAAGAATCCAGTGATTATATTATCTCGCCCTCTTAAAGTTTTTTCCTTTGCGTTTCTGGTTTGGATTTCATATTTTATGTAAAACACAGACCCCATAGCCTAATGGATGTGTAGACTGTCTCAACCAACTCAACAAACACTACGACAACAAAACCAACCTATTTATTTACCTAGCCTAATATTCAAAATTTGAAACATAGCTAAATCATATAGAGAGATCCCTCTCTAAAGTTGGAAGGTCTAGATCCCAGCTTCAAAAGTGGTTGGATAAAGTTACCTTAGTAGATTTCTTCTACTGTCAACCTCTAGGAAATTTGCCAAGTGCTAACATAGTGGTGACTCCACTGGGGAGCGAACTAAAAATTTATAATTTCACGTTTTCTTTTCCCTAAAAAGAAAGTTTGTTCCTGGAATATTGCAAATTTGAGAAGAAAGTAATGTTTAGAGGTTGCTTAAAATTTGTACATATTATTTTCGGACTCATAACACTAAAAGTATATATATAAAAAATCAAAAAGAAATATGGCTCCCAAGAAAGTTTATACTCGACCTCATCTAGACCCAGAACCTGCGATAGTGACAGATAACCCAGAACAGTTGCTCAGGAAAAAGACCGTAGATGAAGGCTCAGTAAGTCATACGCCCTTTCATAAGTTCCTTTCCTTTTCAGGGGAGCTCGTTACCTTTCAAAACCTTGAATTTGACACCTTTTCCCAACAGAGCCTGGTTAGAACATGGTCCGATAGTTTTGTGACTGGAATCATTTTCGACCCAACCATTTTACAACCCCAAACCCCTGAAGTTTTGTCTCCCACTGCTAAACTGCAAACCACTCCCTCAGTGCTATCCAGTCCCTCCTCATCCTCGTCTTCATTCACTACCTCGCCGATCCTCCAGTCTGTTATCCCACCTCCCCCACACATCATGGTAGCTAGATATGCTCCCTTAGTGTTGGCTGCGCCTCTTCATTCCATGCCCCAAGACTATCAAACGAGACTTCCACAGTTCAATGCAACATGACCTTTAAACGCCCAACAACACGTTGATAAAATGAATGATTATTATGATCTGCATGAAGTAGATGAGGCTGACGTTCAAATGAGATTGTTTGCCCAAAGTTTGACAGGTGACGTTAAAAAATGGTACAAAGGTTTGCATGCCGCCTAAGTTCTTGACCTTACCTCATTCCAAAGGAGTTTTCTAGACAGATGGGAGGTAAATAAAAACCCTCTCCAAATCTTGTTAGAATACAAAAATATTAGAAGAAATCAAGGTGAGACAGTGCAAGATTACTGCACTCGTTTCAATAACCTGTACAACACAATCCCAACGGAAATAAAACCTCCACAACATTTGGCATTGATAAAATTCCATGATGGTTTTGACGCTAACATGTCATACCAACTAAGGGAAAGAAATTCTTCCACCCTGGAAGATATGCGGAAAAGTGCAATAAGTGTGGAGGCCAATTTGTTGGCAAAAAGGGCACGATAGAGGTCAGAGAGGAGAGTCACAATTAAAGAGGAACCTTCCATGTCAACCTTCGATTCCAAATTCGATTCCTTGGCTAGAGCAATGGAAAGAATGATGGAAAGACTTACTGTGTCAGAAAGAAATCCTCCAAGAGAAAACCCACCAGCTCCTCAGGTTCGGAACCCTAACTTTAGGAGAAACCCTCCTCAAATCAGACAGAGATATCCTAGGGATCAAAGAGAGTAGAGAGGTCCAGATCAATAGATCAGACCTCCCCTACAAGAAAATTATGCTGATGAAGGGGTGGAAGTGATTGATGAGATAGAGGATACTCACATAAATCTCATGGGAATTCATGATAACGAAGCTATTTTCCTTACCCAAGAAGAACAAGAACTTTTTCTTCTCAATCAAACAAAAGTAGGTGAAGAAGCTGAAGATGCAGAACAACATGCATTCAAAAATTCCATTTTGGAGGTACACCAACAGTATAATCTGCGGAGTAAAAAGACAGAAGGGAGTTCCCCCAAAAAGACGATTGAAACAAAGAAGGTAATCGAAACCAAGAAGGCCTCTGAGCCATCTGCCGAGAAGATTCCTGAAAAGAGCATTGCCGAAGTTCCCGCAAAGAAAAACCAAGTACTATTCTGAAAAGATCGTCATAGCCCGAGGTCTCACCTATTAATCCACCAAGTACTTCTGGCCAGAAGAGTATGGTGGACAAACCAAAATTGATGAGCCAAGGTATAGCTCCTACACCTTTCATCCTTGAGGGAGAATTAGCCAAAGTAAAATTTCCCATTCCACTTTCCGAGTTGATGAACAAAGACGTTTATCGTTCACAGGTGATTAAAGCACTGACCATTGAACTGGACATAGGCACGAAGGCCTTAACCATTGGATCAAAAAATCATTCAGATACCGTGAACCTTACAGATGATCAACCTGAACTTCTGTTCGGACCTGAAGTAGATGGATGAGATGATAATGGTGATGTTGCTCCTTTTTACATCAGTCTAAACATACATGACCTGATCTTGCATAACGCTATGCTAGATTCGGGTGCTTCCCACAATCTGATGCCTAAAGCAGTGATGGAGAAACTGGGACTGGAGGTCACCAGACCTTATAAATATCTACATTCATTCGACTCCAGTAAAGTTAGATGTATTGGTCTGATCAAGGACCTATGTATCACCTTGGTTCAGATCCCTGCAAAGAGCATGGTAATGGATGTGGTAGTTGCAGACATCCCTCCGAAGTATGGAATGTTGCTATCCCGATCTTGGGGGGCTAAGTTGAGAGGTACCCTGCAACTAGATATGTCTTATGCCACTATCCCAGTTTTCGGGCAACAAAGAAGGCTATATAGAGAAACATTGATGAAATACATGGTTAGTAGCCAAGAAAAACCGCACAACTATCCTCTTTACTCCGCGCATTCTGACTTGGATTCTTTTATCTTGTACAATGATGGTGACATGGGAGAACAAGATACTCAACTGGGAGAAGATACATCTAGTCAGGATGAAGGCCAAGAAACCATTGAGGTAGCAAGGAAGAAAAACGTGATAACTGAAGAGCTACCGGTAGATTTCTGGAGCATGGATTTTGATGGAGCAATAAGCAAAGAAGGAGCCAGAGCGAGAGTTTGGCTGCACAATCACAGAACCAGGTATTTGGAAAACCACTCTTACAAATTAAATTTCCAATGCACTAACAATATTGTTGAGTATGAAGCCTTGATGCTCGGTTTGAAGCTTTTGAAAAAAGTTGGTGCCAAACAAATTATGGTAAGGGGTGATTCTGAGTTAATAATCAAGCAAATTAAAGGTGAGTATGCTGCGAAGCATCCTCATCTTAGAGCTTATAGGAATGATGTTCTTGATGCCCTGAGATGTTTCACTGAAGTTGACTTGCAGGTAATGCCAAGGGGAAAAAATATTTTGGTGGACGGATTGGCTACGTCAGCAGCCACATGTAAGATTCCTTTCTGCTCGAATCACCCATACACGGTAGAGGTAAAATGCAGACCAACCGTTCCCGACAATATCAGGTACTGGCAAGTATTTGGTAATGATGATCAAATTGAAGACTTTCTGCAGTGTAAAAATGATTTTGAATGTACAAATATAGATTTAGAGAACGAAGATGAAAATGTAAATAGATCTGATTTTGAAATTGATAGTGTAAATAGCGTAGATTCAGGAGAATTAGGTGATGATGAGATGGAGGCCGATATCTTACATTTGAAAAATAATGTGTTGCCTAGGGGTCTAGTTCCTTTAGAGGACTTGTTTGATTTTAACGACATAGCCAAAAAATCAAAAATTGAAGCCAATGGACAAGAGGTAGAAGACTACAATATAGGGACCGAAGAGAAACCCAGGATGGTCAAATTGTCTAAATCATTACTCCTGAGAAAAAACTCAAATACATTGAGCTGTTCAAAGAATATTCAGATGTTTTTGCTTGGGGTTATGAGGATTTGAAAGCTTACGATACTAGCATCATACAACACCAGATTCTAATAAAAGAAGACCAAAAACCGTTCAGACAGAAACTTAGGAGAATAAATCCCAAGTTACTCATAGACAAAATCCCAAGGAGATTAAAAAAATCCCAAGGAGATTAAAAAAATGTATGATGCCAAAATCATAGCCCCGTTGTGTTTTTCCAAATGGGTCTCAAATTTGGTCCCAACACGTAAGAAATCCGGGGAAATCAGGCTGTGCATTGATTTCCAAAATCTGAATAAGGTATCCATGAAGGACAATTACCCCTTTCCCAAAATGGACCACATCCTACAAAGAGTGGTCGGATCCAGTCGAATCTCTTTGCTGGACGGGTTCTCGGATTATAATCAGGTCCTTGTTCACCCAGATGACCAAGACAAAACCGATTTCACCACACCATGGGGCACTTTCATGTATGTGAAAATGCCTTTTGGTTTGATGAACACTGAAGCCACTTTCTAGAGAGCGATGGATATCACCTTTGTGGAAGAATCGGGTAAGTTTATTGTCGTCTATTTGGATGATGTAACTGTGTTTTCCCGATCTGATGACGAACACCTGCGACACCTCAGACGAGTCTTCGAGAAATGTAGAAGGTTTTGGATTTCTTTAAATCCTAAGAAAAACCTTTTTAGGCTAGAGGAAGGCAAACTGCTAGGACACATCATCTCCAAAGATAGAATCAAAATAGACCCCAGCAGAATCAAGGCCATACAAAAATTAGAACACCTAAGAAACATCAAATAATTACAGTCTTTTATCGGGAAAATAAACTTTCTATGAAGATTCATTCCCAATCTGGCAGAGCTCCTCAGAAACATTACAAATATGCTAAAAAATGATGTAAAAATAAAATGGGACACTGAGTCCAGACAGTCTTTCGAACAAGTCAAACGAGCACTCACAGAGGCCCCTGTCTTGATCAGTCCTGATTTTACTAAGGATTTCTATCTTTTTTCTTTCACTTCCGAACATACTATATCAGCGGTATTACTACAAAAGAACAACGAAGGGTATGAACAACCCATAGCTTTCTTTAGTAAAGCGTTAAGAGATGCTGCTCTGAATTACAAGATAACAGAGAAACAATCTTTTGCCTTGGTAAAAGCTATAAAAGATCTTAGGGTCTACATTCTCCATTCCCATACCATTGCATATGTTTCGAATGTGGTAGTAAAAGACATTTTGACCTAGTACAATCTGGATGGAAGAAGAGGAAAATGGATTGCTGTCATTTTAGAATACGACGTAGAGATTAAGCCTACGAAACTAATCAAAGGTCAAGGCCTAGCAAAATTAATGGCTAAATCTAATTTCCATGCTCTTGACATTAATTTTTTAGCTGCAGCAGATGAACAGGGCGAGATGGCGACTCCAAGTGTGAGAGAGGTATTTCTAAACTCTCCATGGTACGTAGACCTTATATTTGTTTTGCAAAATTTATAAGCTCCCCCTGGTTTGACTAAGACTAAAGCTAGATTTTTAAAGTTGAAAGCCTTAAAATTATGTATTCTAGAAGGCAATTTGTATTGGAAAGATCCTGGAGGTATTCTGTTAAATTGTTTATTGAATGATGAAGCTGACAACGTGTTACAAGAATTTCATGCAGGAGAATGTGGTGGCCATATGAACTGGAAGGTCACGGCCAAAAAAATACTCAGAGCTGGATTCTATTGGCCCACCCTATTCACCGATGTACATCATAAAGTGACTGCATGTCATCAATGTCAACTGTTTGAAGGAAAAAGGAAACTCCTCCCTCTACCTCTGAAACCGATCTCAATTGAAGCCCCTTTCTAGTAATGGGGATTGGACTTCATTGGAGAAATACACCCCCCTTCATCAGACCAACACCAGTGGATTCTCACTGCCACCGATTATTTTACCAAATGGATCGAAGAAGTACCAAGCAGGCAAGCCACTGACTCTGTTATTATCAAATTCCTTGAAAATAATATCTTGTCTCGCTTTGGATGTCCTAGAAAGATTATAACTGATAATGCAACTGCTTTTCGGTCAAAGAAACTCATAGATTTCTGCAACCAGTATCACATTGGTTTGGGACATTCCATAGCCTACTACCCTCAGGGGAATGGGCTGGAAGAACCTTCAAACAAAACCTTAGTGAACATCATAAAGAAAACATTGTAGGAAAACAAGAAATCATGGCATAACAAGTTGGTGTTCGCATTATGGGATGACAGACTGACCACCAAAAGGTCAATCGGTATGTCACCATACCAGCTGGTCTATGGCACAGAAGCAGTTTTTCCCACTTCCCTAGGAGTCCCTATCATGAAGTTGCTTCAAGATGTACAAGCCAAGACAAATGACTCATAGAGAAGGATCAACCAGATGATCCATTTACAGTAGTCTAGGGAAGAAGTTTTCAACAAGACTCAGGTAATCCAAGAAAGCATCAAGAAGATTTTTGACAAAAGAACCAAGGAAGATGATTTTGAGCTAGGCGATTTGGTGTTGAGATGGGACGCCAGAAATGAAGACAAGGGAAAGCATGAAAAATTTGACAGTCTGTGGAGAGGACCATACATGATTCAAGCATTCAAGGGAAACAACACTTTCTTGCTAAACAACGTTGATGGGACATATCTGCCAGGAGGACTTGTAAATGGTAGAATGCTGAAACATTATGTGCCACCTCAGTAGAGACTCGAGTTTTCACCCACCATTGTACATACCATTTTTATTTTTCGCCTGCATTTTCTGAGCGAATAACATTAGTCATTTGGTTGAAGCCCGAAGAGAAGCCCCTAAGCCACTGACCACTGTTCTTCCAATTTTTGAGAATAAAACTAATCAATCAACGAAGGCTACTAGGAAGAAATTTTCAGAATGATAGGAACCAAGATTCTTGGCACTTCACATGGAAAGTAGCATCCCCAGGTGGAGCCGCTGTTATCACCCTATAAGTTATAGGATCAATTGGTGACTGGGATATTATCTGTCTCTAGTGTCTTTTGTTGACAAATGATTTTTCATTCTGTAAATAATTTGAAAAAGAAAAGAAAAAAAAAAAGAAAGAAAAGAAAAGAAAAAGAAAGAAGAAAGAAAGAAAAGAAAAGCAAAAGAAAGAAAAGAAAAAAGAAAAAGAAAAGAAAAGAGGGCATAAAAGAATTCAATAAAAGCCCCATGCAATAATAGTAACTTGGTCCATACCTTTCAAGCATGGCCAAGTTCTTTTTAAATTGATGTTGATAGGGTAGTGAATGAGTTTGGCTAAACAGTTTAATCTTAGCCAAAGTGTCTAGGTTAGATTAGTGAATAAATCTAGCCAGACTGTCTAATCTTGGTCAGATAGCTCCAGGGTAGAGTAAATTCTTAACCCAACAGTCTAATCTGGGTTAATTGTCATAGGAAGCTAGGTTAGAATATAGTCTAGTTGCTTCATTGCTTTATTTCAATAAGAACCATTTTGACGATCAATGTTGCACCATGATTTGGATACCTAAAATGTTGTTCGACTAACCCCTTGGTGGTGTAGACATGAAAAGTCTTGGAGAAAACCCGTGAAAAGCACTTACCCTAAGTTTCTAGGCGCATGTATTTTTCGTGCCCTCACTTATGCTTAATTCATGTATCAATGGTCCAGATGATCGTGCTCAGATCTACGGTGGACAGGTCTTTCCGGACCCCCCCCGATATTTCTATCTTTAACGGAGAGGGGGGGGGGTCCGGAATTGCTGATAAGACCCACATGCATCTGGATGGCTCAGGATCAAGTGCACAAATCTATGATCAATGTTGAATTTCGGACCCCCCCGTCCATTCTTCCTTTAATGGAGGGGGGGGGTCCAGAATGTGTTATAAACAATGCGCATAGATCTACGGCTCAGAAGTAGGCGCGCAGATCAATGGCCCAAGATGTTTTTCGGACCCCCCTGACTTTTCTTCTTTTAACTAAGGGGGGGGGGGTCCAGAATGGTATCTTTCCTCTGGCGGGCCCCTTTTTATATGTGGCAACGATCTAATGGCCCCGAGTCCCATCATCTCCTACTGTCTGACATACCATCATCACCATCCACCTTGCCCGAAATAGTCACGTCCCATAACTGCTGTCAGTTCTTCCCCCCCATTCGCTCATTGCCAGCCCCCTCACTTTGACCTTTACCCCAATCGGTAACTGCCATGTCACTCATCCGTATCCCCCAGTCACCGTCACCTGCCATCTCACACTCTAAGTGATCCGTTGGCCATTTATTACTAGATGACCTATCCATTAACCCGCTGACCTGTCTCCCGCGCCCAACAGACACCCATTTACTCAAAACTACCATTTTCCTTCCTATTTTCACCATTTACCCACTCATCGCACCAGAAAGATTTACCCCATTTTCTCCTCCATTACAATCAGTTGCCCCCACCAACAGCCACCCCGCTAACATTTTTTTTCTTGCAGGTGTTGTGGCAGTAATGGCGCCAAAGTACAAACAAGTAGAAGGAGAGGAGAATCCATTTCTCCCGCCTCTTGTCGACCTTGACAGGATCCCACTGGTCGACAAAGATCGCTTAATCACGGATACAAAGTGCGATTTTGATTTTGCAGACCTTCAGTCGTGGCTCAAGGAAGTCTTCCTAGACCAAAGTGATGAAATCGGACTCTGGGAGTCCAACTTACCCCTTTACCTCTTCCCTCATATCCACCCTTTTCTAGAATTTACTCTCAAGTGCCAAGCCCACTACATTCCCGAGTAAAGAGCCGTCGTCTCCTTGTCTGGAGACATCCTTTTCCTCATCACGCCCAAATATATCAACCAGATGATGCAAATTCCCCGAGTCGACTCTACATCACCCTTCAACCTGGAAATTCTTACAAAATTATACAAGAAAATGACCTTCCCTCAAAGGGCTCAAATATTCGAGCTTTTCCTCCCCCCATCCACTCAATTTCCCTCCACAAATCCTCCTTATCCTTCTTCCATGTTCTCGACTAAAGGAAACCAAATAATCTCATCCCTTTGTGCCTTGTTAGGATACTATTCTGATTAGTGGGTAGATGAACCCATTCTGGGGTTTTTATCCATCTTCTCTATCGATGATAAGCCCACCACCCAGTTTGACTTCAACACATTCCTGGCGAACAATATTCATGAACAATTTGTGAATTTCGCCATGGAAGGAATGTTTTGATACTCTTCCATACTGGCGTACTTGTTCGTCTTCTTCCAAGCGGACAAATTTGAGTTTTCCATGCAGAATATGGATGGATATGGTAGACCCAGGAAGTGACATCATGGACCTCCTTACTCAAGAACAACTCCACAGAGTTCAATTTCAAGGAGTTCATTGATCAATTCTACCACCCTGTGGTAAGTATGCTAGGCGACAGGCTTGAGCCTCGGATAAATGATGAAGTTCAGAGGATCCTGCATCTCTCAGATAACACAAATATAGGGGATTGGTATTTGTACCAAGACTACATCGAGATCAGAGTATACGGGTGCGAGTTGGCATTGTATAAGCTACCCAAGTATCTGCCTGTTAGAATTTTTTCTTTGGAATATATGTTAGAAAAACAGGACCGCGGAGTAGTAAAATAAAACAAATGTAGAAACAAAACACAGAAGACACACAATACAAGAGAGACACAGATTTACGTGGTTCACCCAGTGTAGGCTACGTTCACCAGAGAAATTGCTAGGTGCTTCCTTTATTATTATGCAACAAATGAAGGGATACAACCTACAACGAAACCCGCTGTAACTTCCTCTTCTTTCTCTCATAGTCTCCTCACTCAGAATACAATATTCACCACCATCCATAGCCATGATACATTTCCCTCATAAAAGAGGGTTTCCTTCTAGGAAAAAAAAACCTAACATAATCTCTACCATTAGATCTGCAACCTTATAATGAACGGTCCAGATTTACAATGAAATTACAATATACTTTTACAAGGAAATTTTTTCTTTGGGGGCTTCGCCCCTGAACCCCCATCTGGGGATGCTGCCCTTGAACCCCCACTAGGGGTCCTCTTTCCCCCATACCCCCCAGCCGGGGGGATAGCCCCCCCGGACCCCGTAGAGGGGGTACCCCCCCTCTGCACTCCCCCGCGTGGAAGAGTGTACATACTTCTGGGGTGTAAATACTTCATGGGGTATAAACACGGCTGAAAGCAAGGACCTCTGAATCAGGAAGATAATCAGGCTCCACAACCAACAATCTCCCACTTGGAGACTGATCTCAACAACTCCATCGCTGCTGTATATGCTGGACTCTGAACCTTCTTGGACCTGGCAAATTTCTCATTTTCATCTTCATTCTTGAAGACCAACTGAAACTGAGCAGAAACTCAGTTTCTCCCTGGTTACTCCATTTGTTAACATGTTTGCAGGATTTTGGCTAGTGTGTATCTTTTCCAGCTTCAATTGTCCATCTTCCAAGGTGGATCGTATGAAGTGGTACCTCAACTGTATATGCTTAGTCTTCGAATGGAAGGCTGAGTTCTTTGCAAGGTGAATGGCACTTTGACTGTCACAATACAACTTCTTGTTCTCTTGCTTCTTGTTCCCAATTCCCCCATAAACCTTTGTAACCAAATCATCTCTTTACTAGCCTTTGTAGCAGCAACATACTCTGCCTCTGTTGTTGAAAGTGCAACAACCTTTTGCAGTTTTGAAATCCAACTTACTGTTGTTCCACTTA
>ML801460.1:97591-111568 GCA_009831015.1 Picea engelmannii | reverse complement strand
TTTACAACTATACATCAAAATGGACAACTAGGAGAATGAGAGTTAGGTTATCCATGGCCTAAAGGTTTGTGATGACTTTTTAGTTTGTTGTAAAGTTATCATTTGTATTTTTGTTATTGAATTGGCTTGGATATCTTGTAAGGTTGTGATTATTGGGTCATAAGGTTTTTGGGGATATCATGGGTTTCCCATTGTTGGAAAATTTCATTATTCCATTTGGAGATAGTGAGTGTTCATGGCACTCACGATTTCTAAAAAAATTATTTTTAATGTATCTTACGAGGTAACTCGCTTCTAAACATTAATTTTTTTAAATTTGTTGTATCAAGAGAAGTTTGAATTCTAAAATGGGAATACTAAGAGATATAATAAAAAAATATGAGTTAATCATTTTTTGGGGAATGTATATTTACAACTCACCTCTTACACTATAATCTATGTAACTATGGTTAAGTTAATTTGAAAATATATTTAGAAATAAAATAAATAAAAAACCTATATTGATATAACTATAAATAAAAATACTTTTGAGTATATATTGATATTAAGAAAGTCAAGGAAATGTAGATAAAATGGTTGGGATGAATTGTTTGTATTTGCCACGTCCGAGTTCAAATCTCGCTTTGATGGCATTTGCTCCTTATGATCCGATATTATTCTACATTAACCATAGCTCAATTCTTCATGAATAATTAAAAAAATAAATACATGGTTGATAACAAGGACTATGTTTACAAAGTTAAACCAATATCTGAATGTGTACCTATGTTATAAGCCAAATATTCAATAATTTGTTAAACCAATATATGAATATGTGTCCCACTAATTCATATATTAATTTAGGTAATATATGGATACATGATTTCCATGTAATCATATATTAAAAACCAATATATAAATATGTGTCCCACAAATTCATATATTAGTTTAAGTAATATGTGGATACATGATTTCCATGTAATCATATATTAATTTACTAGTATATGGATACATGATTCATACATATATATGTATATTAATATATGGATGTACATATATATTTTTAGTATATATGAATATAAAAAAAGTAATACTCATATAATAAATAATAATATAATATTTTTTTAAATATAAGTCAAATTATAGAATATATTTATATTTTGAATTCAGAAAATATAAAATATGACTAATTAAAAATTGAATACATAGTTTATAATATGTGTTATATTCATAAAATCAAACTAATATATGAATACTTAATCATGTTATAAACTATGTATTCATATATTATTTAAAAGAATATATGAATATTCTATCCTACAAATTCATATATTAGTTTAAACTAATATATGGATACATGATTTGTATTCATATATTAGTTTAAACTAATATATGGATACATGATTTGTATTCATATATTAGTTTAAACTAATATATCGATACATGATTTGTATTCATATATTAGTTTATTATAATTAAACTAATATATAAATATATGTGTCTCACAAATTCATATATTAATTTATCATAATTAAATTAATATATAAATATATGTGTTATATTAGTTTATTAGTATAGGGATACATGTAACCACTTATTCATATATTAGTTTGAATTTCAAAACATATCCATGATATGTTATATTAATTTGAATCCTTATCTATGTAACGAATTATAAATATTTTATTTAATTTGAAATATAAAATGTTGATAACATATATATGAGAGACCATGTATTATTTTT
Organism: Picea engelmannii; assembly: GCA_009831015.1. Taxonomy (NCBI): domain Eukaryota; kingdom Viridiplantae; phylum Streptophyta; class Pinopsida; order Pinales; family Pinaceae; genus Picea; species Picea engelmannii. The sequence continues at coordinate 109,845 of ML801460.1, read as the reverse complement.
TTTAATTTTGAATTAATACGTATTTTTTTATATATTTGAAAGTACTTTATTTTAAAAGCACTCCATTTTATGAGTATATTTGCATTATATTCAAAAATAATTTATGCATATTTTTCTTATTATGAGTATTTTATTTACAACACTACCATGGTTAATTATGAGTTGTTATTCACCATTTAGAATTTGATAAATAAGTATGTTTAACTCAAGCAATGTCAATTTAACCACAAGGGATGATGTCATCCTCTAAAATGTGATTGTTTATTGTAAAATTGATTTTGATAATACATTTTATGTTTTGAGACCCATTTTTACTTCAAAATTCCTATAATTTGGAATATAGTTGTTTATGTATTTATTTTAAGGTGGGCACCATTCTAGGTCTTTTATTGAGAGGGTGCCTCCTGAGGTAGTGATCCAAGGATGAACCAGGTATGTGTGGGAGACAAAAGGTTCTCATTGCACCCATACTCGCACCCTCACCAATGGTTTCTTTCTATTTCAGTGCAATGAGTTGAAACCATGTCATGGAAATATTTTGTTGAGAATCCTATATCTACAAGCATGTCTTGGTTTTGTATAGTATTTGGTCCAATGGAGTTTTTCTTGATAAAGTTGATTAGTTGTCTTTCCTAGTCTCAGTTAAATTTCTTGACCTCCTAATGCAATTCTATCTAGATCCAAAGTGTATTTCAACCCCCATAGAGATTTTATTTATTATGAATCGAAATGATATTTAGCACTAGACCCATGTGTCGAGTGTGTTAAGGTTAACCTTTCAAATGACCTTAATCCATTCATTATCATCAAGGTAGGGATAGGGTTATTCGACAATCGATTTGCTTGATCAATCTGCCTAACACCAAATATTTTTTTGTCAAATCCTATATCATCGTATCCATGATATCCATGATCGTATCCATCGTATCATATTTTTGAAATAACTTATTGCGCACACAACCCCAGCTACTAAATCTCTGTAGGCTTCAAATGTGAGTGAATATGGTTGGAATTAGGAGGTAAGAAAGAACAAAAATGTTGATGAAGATAAATAAACAAAGACTGGAAGCTTCAATCTCTAAAGATCCATCTGTGGATGGACCTAGTAGGCCATCAACTATAGTATCCATTAGAACTTCTTTTGGATTAACCCAACATCATGGGAGTGGTAACCATATAATTCCCTTTCCACCATCACTCATGTATCCTCAAGGAAAATAAATCATGAATGATGATGGAGACCAAACTAAATTAGTGGAACAAATTACCCTCAATTGTTGCTTTATTCACTGACCACTTCAAATATCCCTTTTGGCACCCTCAGGTACCTTGAATATAATGAGGTAGTGATGCATGATGCTATTGGTTTGTAATGAAAGTAACCTCATGGAATGTTTGTTGCTTAAGTGATCGTGGAAGAAAACATAGTGTCCACCCATTGTTGTCCTTTATTTGTGGAATATAAATATATAATATCTGCTTATAATAATTCAAAATCATGGGATTTATTCTATGTATAGATTTGGTCATTGTTTGGCTCAGATCAAATCATATTTTTTATAGCTTGTTTTTTTCTCAACCTTAGTGGCTCACTTCTAGGGATGACTAATATTTACACCTAAAATGATTTGGGGGAGATTGAAACCTTCTAACGCTATCTATTTCATGAGATTCCTAATGAACCATGGTTCATTTGTGGTGATTTTAACATGGTATAATGTCATAAGATCAATAATGGGAAATTGTTTCATGCTTTCTAGTTGCCGAAGGAGAATCCTTGTTTTATTTAAAGGAATGCCATGGGATCCATGATCCTAAATATAACTATCAACATGACTTTACTGCAATATGGATTACTTGGACAAATTTCAAAAATGGGCTAGACATGATCTATCGACAACTCAACAAATCTCTCATTTCATAAAAAAAATCTTTTTGTTTACTTCAACGGAGGTTGACATATTCATGTTGATGACATTTCCATGTTGTCATACCAATAGCATATCTAGTTTTCTATTTTTGGGGGGGATCAAAGGATGTGTTTACCAATAACTTTGTACATGATATGAGTGTATCCTAGCATAAAAATCTGGTTGTTTAGCATGCATTTGAACTACATGGAATCTAATCCCCCAATGATGTAGTGAACTTGGCTAGCTTGTTTGGTGGGAATACATCATTTCTAGAATTGTTTCCTTTATATGGGTAGTAAATTGACAACATCTAGAATGACTGCAACAAGGTAGGTCATGTTAAAATGGAGGAATTCATGCAAACCCTACAATGGGTCCCTCATGCAGAAGAAGAATAGACCCATGCAAGAAAATTGTTCCATTTACTTATGTTGGACAAAAAATTCCAAGCTAAAGGAATTTAGTTGAAAGCATGACTTCAATGGCTTAATAATAGGGATAGGACCACCAAAGATTTATTTAAATCACTTTCCACTAAGGAGGCTAGAAATAATATCTCTTATTTAAAAACAACTTTGTGTGATTAAAGGCCTATAGGCTACGATCAAAGAACTCTTTGAAAACATGGGCAAGCAAAAGTGGGTTATGTGGCTTATTGATTGGACATTCCTAGCAAGAGAATACTACATGAAGTCTTTCACATCACCTATTTGGAAAATAAAGTAGCGGTGTGGTTCCTCAAAAATTTATTCCTCTCATTGATGAAGAGTGCAAGTTCATACTATAACTAGAGAGAACCCTTGAGATGAAGGTGAAGAATCTTCAGAGAAGAAAAATTTAAAAGTACAAAATCAAATGGAATATACATTATGTACATGATCTATTTGCAAGTAAACTCATTATTTTGTAATAATGCATTATATAAATATTTGTAGTTTCATAGTTCAATACAAGATGACTTTTTGTAATAAGGGTTTCATCACTCTTATTAGTAAATTAACATCCAAGTTAGGGTGTTTAACTATTTTTGGTATAAATAGGGGTTTCCCCATCTCATTTTTATTTTTTATCATGAATCTGAGTAATATAATCAAGAGGTTTCAGTGTAAAAATATTCCTTTGTATAATCAACAAGATTTGTAAGTGCAATCCTCTCTTGATTGTGTAGGTTCTCCCAACCTTCTATGTTTTTGTTGCTATAGTTTTGTTATATGAAATTTCTTAGCCCCATTTTTTATATAAGCACATTGCAAAGACTTGTAGGGAGAGAGACTTTTATTTATTATTCCTTTTTATTTTTTAATCTATACATAAATATTTTTCAAATATGACATAGGTTTTCCAAAGTTCAAAATTAAATTTTGTATTTTTTTTTTTAATTATTGTTGGAAACATGCCAACGAATTTTCTCATGTGATCACATGCACACGCACATGAACATGCATGCAACTATGTTAATGTGCATGCATGAAATCTATTTATGAACTTCTCGTGTAACTATGTGATCTATTCATGATCAATTTGTATAACTGAGTGATAGATGTTATATTTGTGAGAATACCCATAGAGGTGGAGTACAATGTGAGTGAAAGCATGTGCAAGGAGAAGAGAGAAGAATGTTTGAGGAGAGGATTTTTGTATGCCTATGAAGGCTATTGTAATTCTCCCTTGAATAATAAGAATACTGATAATCGTTGCCAATGGTTTTTTCCCTCATTGGGTTTCCACATAAATCATTGTGTCAAGTGTATGATTGATGTGATTGGTTCAATTGCATGTTTGATCTTTCTTATTTTATGCTATTTTATATTCTATGCTTTTCTTCCACTTCCTAACAAGTGGTATCAGAGCTTAGAGTTGAAGGAGAAGAGAGCGAAGGAGAAGAGAATCTGGTCGCTGGATCGAAGAGAAGGTTGAGTAGGTGTCGCAGGTGAGCCAAGGATAATTGTGTGAAAATCTCCTCTGAGTGCAAGAGCCTTTTTTTGCTAATGGCGAAAGTGCAGAGTTCTAAGTTTGAGTTGGATAAATTCAACGGTAAGAATAGCTTTCCGCTATGGAAGCTTAAGATGCGGTATCTGCTTGTGCAACAAGGATTTCAAAAGGCGTTGGATGGAAAGTCAAAGAAACCGACAAGCATGACAGACGAGGACTGGGAGGATCTCGATGCAAGAGCCCTCAGTGTTATTCGTTTGTGCTTGGAAAATGAGGTGTTGTTTAACATAGCTAAAGAGACGACAACAATAAGTTTGTGGACCAAACTGGAGAGTCTGTATATGACAAAGAACTTTTCAAACTTAATCTTATTGAAGAAGGAGTTGTACAACTTGCAGATGAAAGAAGGTACGGAAATTGATGATCATTTGAATGTTTTCAATACCATGATTTGTCAATTAACTAATATGGAAGTAAATTTCAAAGATCAGAACAAGGAAGTTACACTATTGTGTTATTTTTTTGAGTCTTGGGACCATCTAGTCACAACTGTGTGGTTTGACACAACATATACCATTGATTATGACACTATTGTGGGAGCATTGTTGTCTGAGGAGATAAGGAAAAAATCCAGTGAAGAAACCTCAATAGCAGAAGCAATGGTGGTCAAAGGTCGATCTACAGAAAGAGGGAAAAGTTAGAGGGGTGCGTCACGGTCTAATTCAAGAGGCAAGAAGAGTAAGAAGACATGTTGGTTCTGTGGAAAATTTGGGCATCTCAAGAAGGATTTCTGGAAAAGACAGAATGCATCGAAGGAGGACTCCACAAAAGAATCAAAGGAAGCTAATGTAGTAGAAATAAGTTCAGGTTTTAGTTCAGGTATGGTTGATGAGGTATTGTCTACTTATGATGTTTCGCATCAACATCAACGTCGGTTGTTAGATTATGGTGCGTCCAACGATGTGTGTCTTCATATAAATTGGTTCTCAACTTGCCAATCTATTGATGATGGTGTTGTTTTTATGGGAAATGATTTTTCTTGTAAAATTGTTGGATTTGGTAGCGTCTGGATTAGAATGCATGATGGTTCTGTAAGAAAATTAACAAATGTAAGACATGTACCTTAACTTAGAAAGAACTTGATATCTTTGGGAGTTCTATATTCTGTTGGTTACAAGTATATAGCTCAAGGTGGAGTACTGAAGGTGTCCAAATGCATATTAGTAGTCATGAAGGCAAAGAGGATCAGAAAGATTTATCAGCTTGAAGGAAGGACATAGGTAAATCAAGCTGTGGTAGCATCTGAATATGCAAGTGACTCTGTTCATTTATGGCATCAACGTTTGGGTCATATGAGTGAGAAAGCGCTTAAAGGTACTGGTTGATCGTAAGTCACTTCCAAGTTTAATGTTTCTAAATTTGAATTTCTGCAAGTATTATGTTTTTAAAAGACAGTGTAGACAAAAGTTTAAAGCATGAAGGCATATAAGCAAAGGTATCCTTGATTACATTCATTCATATGTTTGGGGACCATATCCTACAATTTCTCTTGTAGGATCGTCATATTTTGTGACATTGATAGATTATTACTCTAGGAAGGTTTGGGTCTATTTACTTAAAAGAAAAGCTGTTGTATTTAATACTTTTAAGAAATTCAGTGTTTTTGTTGAAAAGAACATCGATAGGTCAATCAAGTGTTTAAGGACAGATAATGGAGGTGAGTTCACATCTGTGAAATTTGAGAACTATTGCAAGGAAACTGGGATCGAAAGACCTAGGACCACGATTTATACTCCTCAACAAAATGGTGCTACTAAGCGCATGAATAGGACTCTTCTAGAGAGAGCAAGGAGCATTCTCAGTAATTCTAAGATGTAGCAAGAATTGTGGACATAAGTAGTTCTTACATCATGCTATCTGATAAGTCGGTCACCATCAAGTGCAATAAACTGTAATGTTCCAGAAGAGGTATGAACAGGTTCGTGTGATTTTTCAAATCTAAGAATATTTGGTTGTGATGCTTATGCTCTTATTTCCAAAGATCAACGTTTTAAGTTAGCTCCTAGATCAAAGAAATATGTCTTTGTTGGTTATGGTGATGGAGTTAAGGGGTACATATTGTGGGATCCTACTGCCCACAAACTCATCATAAGAAGAGATGTAGTATTTGATGAATCCTCACTCTTAAAATCAGAATTGGTAGATGTTGAAGTGAGACAAGAACAAGTACCGCAAGTTCAACAAATTCAGTTGGAAACTCAACCATCTTCAGAAAGGAAAGAGCATGAAGAAGTTACATAAGAAGAAGATGAAGATGTGGATGTAGAATGTTGAAAGATTGGTTGTAATCATTGATGTCAATCCTAGTCATTGGTTTTGGAGACCCCAAGATTGATTAAGGCATTTGGATATGAAGGAAAATGCACATACAGATACAACACCCATGGATGGATAGTATAGATCATGTTGGTTCTAGTGGTAGGTGGCACGTCATGTGGATCCTCATGGTTGAGGATAAATCAATTTTTGAAGATGACAAAGTGAATTGAATAAGGAAGTATAGGTCGGCCCTTAAGATAATTAAAGAAAATAATTGCAAAATAAGAAAGTGTGAGGTTGGCCCTAATGTTAAAAGGAAGTGACATAAAGGGTATAAATACATCTCATTAAACATTCATGTTTCAATACACACAAGTTTTTTAATGAACACAGAGATATAAGTCGAATTTCAGAGGAAATATGAAGTAAAGAAGGCCAAATTTTAAGGGAGGATGAAGTCTTTTGGTGATGTGTTCTAAGGCATGTTATTTATAGGTCATCTTACCATTTTCGCTATAACGTTTTTTCTAGAATGCTTCAGATGGTGACATTTTTATGCTATTGAGAAGACATATCTAGGTACTTGTGGTAAAACAATTAGCTCTTGATTCTCTATAATTTTGGAGATACACTATGTGAAAGATAGGGATTTTGACTAGTCTTGAAGCTAGTCATAAATAGGTGTTCCAGGTAAAACAATCATAACGGATTCATAGAGAATACAAATGAAGTGATACCAATTTCATTGGAAAGAGTATAGACTATAGTTTCCTATGTAATAATTTCAGAATCTTATGTTAAATATTGAACGCGGGGTATGTTGTACAAATTTGCTCTCCTCAATAAACCAGAATTGAATAAGGTCTACCATTTTCTCTATAACTCCTTTTCTGGAAGGATTCAAGGAGTGAAACTTGGAGGAGTTTCAAAGAATACATTAAGTTATATTATCTATAGGATCAAACTATTCTAAGAAGTGAATAATTTCAAAAGTTGAAGAAGTCTTAGGAAGCATTATCAGGTTCTATGTGATGGTTGGTTGATGGTGATGATTTAATGTAAAGTTTTATTATCTCTCATATATTCTTGGGCAGAAGGAAGGGGAAAGGATGGAGAGTTCAACCCTCTCTTGATATTGGAGGATTGTATCTTCCTTTTGGATGTTTATCCCTCCCTTTATATTTGGAAGTTGTAGCTACCTTTGGAAGTCATTACTTCCCTTGAACAATAACTATTGATTATTTCTCATGTATTGTGCATGGTGTATTGGTGTAACTCTTCTACTATTGTTCATTGGATATAATTGAATATATAATCTGGTTGAATTATAATTTGAAAACATTTCCAAATTGTACTTGATACTGATTCACCCCCCTCTCAGTATCAACACAGAAATATCCAAGAAATTGAGGATATGCCTCAACCGTCTCTGAGGAGATCTTCACGGGTCAGGAATCCTCCTACAAGGTATGACGATTATGTTTCATCAGTGGCTTTAGATTCTATTGATGGAGAACTGAGTTGTTTTCAGGAAGCAATTAAGGTATCTGAAAGTGTTCAATGGAAGAAATATATGAAAGAAGAAATGGATTCCTTAGAAAAGAATAAAACATGGCACCTAGTAGAACTTCCAAATGATAGGAAGGTTGTCGGCTACAAGTGGGTCTACAAAACGAAAAGGTGTGTTGATGATAAAGTTGAAAGGTATAAAGAAAGACTGGTAGCCAAAGGGTATTCTCAAAAGGAAGGTATTTATTTTCATGAGATATTTTCACTAGTTGTGAAGCTTGTTTCAGTTCGTGTTATGCTAGCACTAGTTTCTTTACTTGGTCTTGAGTTAGAGTAGCTAGATGTTAAAACAACATTTATACATGGAGATTTAGATGAGGATATATATATGGAACAACCAGAAGGGTTTTTTCAAGATCACAATAAGAGGTTTGTTTGCAAACTCAAGAAGTCATTGTATGGCCTAAGACAGTCTCCAGACAATTGTACAAGAAGTTTGATTCATTCATGGCGAACCTAAATTTTACAAGAAGTGAATATGATCATTGTGTTTACTTTAAAAAGTTGGAAAATGACATGTTCATTATTTTGGTGTTATATGTTGACGATATGCTTGTAGCAAGAAAGAGCATGGTCAAAATCAACAGGTTAAAGGCTCAGTTGGCTAGGGAGTTTTATATGAAGGATCTAGGAGTAGCAAAACAAATCTTAGGCATGGAGAAACATAAAGACAGGAAAAATGGTAAGTTGTGGTTATCACAACATAAGTATGTGGAGAAAATATTCATGAGATTCAATATGAATAATGTGAAACCCGTAGAGATCCCTTTGGCTTCCCATTTCAAGCTTTCTTCAGGTTTATGTACTAGTAATGAAGAAGAAAATGATTATATGTCTCGTGTACCATATGCTAATGCAGTGTGAAGTTTGATGTATGCAATGGTGAGTACTAGACCAGAAATTTCATATACAATTGGTGTTGTCAGTCAATACATGGAAAATCTAGGAAAAGGGCATTGGGAAGCTGTGAAATGGGTGCTTCGATATCTTAGAGGCACAAGAAGTTATTCTATCACCTATGATGGTTCCAAAGATTCAGTTTGTGGTTATGTCGATTCGGACTTTGCAGGTGACTTGAACAAAAGGAGATCCACTTCAGGATATGTCTTTACTCTTGCAAGAGAACCTGTTAGTTGGATGTCAAAGCTTCAAAATGTATTCTCTTTATCCACTACAGAGGGAGTATATGGCTGGATTCACATGCATGTAAGGAGGCAATTTGGTTACAGGGTTTATTGGGTGAGTTTGGAAGGATGCAGGACAAGGTGAAAGTATTTTTCCGATTGCCAAAGTGCTATTCATTTGGCTAAAAATCAACTTTGTAATACAAGTTATTGATGAAGGTGGAGTGTCTTTGGAAAAGGTCCATACAAAAGTGAATTTTGCAGACATGTTTACGAAACCAGTTTTGTTAGAGAAGCTACGGTGGTGTTTGGATTATCTTGGCTTGCAGAAATGAAACCAGTTTTGTTAGAGAAGTTACGGTGGTGTTTGGATTCTCTTGGCTTGTAGAAAAGGTGATGAACTAATTAAGGGCATGATATATCAGGTAAATTGTTGGCAATGTGGAGATTGTTGGAAACATGCCAACAGATTTCTTCATGTGGTCACATGCACATGCATGCAACTATGTTAATGGGCATGTATGCAATCTATTTATGAACTGCTTGTGTAACTATGTGATCTATTCATGATCAGTTTGTATAAGTGAGTGATAGATGTTATATTTGTGAGTATACCCATAGAGGTGGAGTACAATGTGAGTGCAAGGGTGTGTAAGGAAGAGAGATCAGAGTGTGTGAGGAGAGGATGATTGTATGCCCTATTTTAATTCTCCCTTGAATAACAAGAATACCCATAATCATTGCCCCTCATTTTCTCCTTCATTGGGTTTCTACATAAATCATTGTGTCAAGTGTATGATTGATGTGCTTGGTTCAATTGCGTGTTTGATCTTGCTTATTTTATGTTTTGTTATATGTTATGTTTTTCTTCGACTGCTGCCTAACCATTATAACATATGAGCTCCTCATTAAATGCGGATGAGAGATTTTCTAACATTGGACGGGATATATATATATATATATATAGTCGGGATTGATAATTAAATTAAATTGTAGTGGTGGGTTGAATGTTCAATTAAAATATCTAGCATCAATAGCACCATTGGGTCTACCATCAGTAGGGATGGATAATTAAATTCCACTGTAGAAGTGGGTTGAATGTTAAATATGGCACACACGGCTAATTAAATTATTGCAGCTGTGACGTTTGTATATGTGGGATTATTTCAATAGTCCAACCTGTTGGTTTCATTCATTAGCAGCATTATAATTTTTATAATTGCATTATAACCAACAACAACACATGATAATTTTTTCATTCATTAGAGCACCATTATAACCAATAGCAACACATGATAAATTTTTCATTAGAGCACCATGATAACATCAATGGGTAAGTCAGGTAAGTCAGGTAATTAGTTTCACCATATTACCACTCATCAATGGGTAAGTCAGGTAATTAGTTTCACAAGTGGGAAGTGTGTTTAGACTCGTGGGCGTATGAGAAGATCAGAGGAGATGTATGAGTTCAGTACAATCTCATTCCCATCTTGATCGAAAAGACACAATATGGGAAAGATTCCATAATGGATGTGCATGGAAGTGAGGTGGAAGTACATATTAGGATGTTGAATATGGGAAATGCCATTGCCAAGTTTGTGCATTGGCATGACCACCTAGTGGGAGATTATTTGAACAAGGATGTAATGGCACAAAGTGCATGTATGGTTTTAATTAAACCTATTTTTTTTGCTATTAAATTCGTCGATGAAGTTCTCGATGTTTTATTGCTCCTCGACTCCATCTTGGACAATTTTTTTTGTAGTCTGGTTTTCCAATTCTCCGATGTATCTTAGCCATTCTTATCGGGGAGTGACTTGTTTGGTGGTAAGCATGTTAATTGCAAAGGCTTGGTTATTTTACCTTCATTTCACTTTTGTTCTCTAATTCAAGCGTTGGTTATATTAGGAAATTGGCCTGTCATAGAAAATAGAGCGAATAATGTGAATCGAGAAGAGGAAATGGATGATAGTGAATTCTTGGAACGTTTGTGCTTAGTAATTATGGCCAATGTTCTTAGTTCATTAGTATCCTTTGCACTAGACACTCTAGCTCAACATAGGGTCATGGTGGGTGAGCTCTAGGAAGAAGTCAATTTTCTTAGAATCCAAGTCGAATATCTTTCGTTGCAACTTGCTTAGAGGGAAATGGGACAAGGGAATACAACCTATGGTATGGATAATGGAGGTTCATCTGGATTGGTGGCATTTGAAATTCCGGAGATAAATGCTTCAGTAACGCCATCTGATGTTGACGACATATTAGACAAGGAGATATGTCATGATCCAGGCCCTAATGCTTAGTTATGTTTTTTTTTGTTATTTGTATTAACAATGCCTATTACTCAACTTACTCTGTTAAGATATGTAACACTGTTAGAATATAGAGAAATCATAGAGGCAGACTAGGATTATGGTCGTTATATGTTTGAATGAACTAGAATTTTGTATTGTTATCTAGTCCTATATTTTGTAATAAGAGGTTTTGACTATGCCCTCTTTAATGAATAAAAAGCCTCCAGCTTTTCTGAAAAAAAATTCATTCATATACATTAATCGACGTCATTTTCCACCTTTAAAATTAATGGATTCAATCGACATATATCAACTACTTTTATAAAGTGGTTGTTGCTAGTTAACGACTGACATGCCTTGGGGACAACCATTAATGTATTAATACATAATTAATGTATTAATTAATTATTACATTAATGTAATATATAATAATAATGTATAAATTAAAGCATTAATTTACACCAGCATAGATCCATCTTAACCCCAGATCTATCAAGAGAAAAGATGGATCAAATCTATTGAGGTGAAAATATTTAACCTTTTCTCAAGTTTTGCACTCTAAAAAGGTTTTACCTAGAAAGATTTGATCCCTGTTGGGGCTCGGTTAAGAAGGATCAATGATGGTTTAATACATTAATATTAAAAAATTAAAAAAATATTAATAATTTTTTAATATACAAAATATTTTAATGTGTTATGTTACATGGACATCTCCCCATACTTTTGTAGAGTGCATCTAGGCGTAATTAATGTATAATGTAATGTATTAATTGATTGATACATTAATAATATAATGTATTAATTAATTAATATATTTCCAAAGTTCTAATACATTAATAATACATTAAACACATTAACACATTAAATGCATTAATAAATACATTGCTAAAGTATTAATACATTAATAAAGTAGCAATTCATTGAACTTAATGTATTTAGTAATACAATATTACATTATTGTAATGTATAAATTAAATCACTAATACATTAATGTATAATGTAACATATTAAACTATTAATACATTAATAATGTATTAATTCATTAAAGTACACATTGATTTACTTATTGGTTGATACACTAATAATGAAATGTAACATTAATG
>ML801460.1:65663-84080 GCA_009831015.1 Picea engelmannii | reverse complement strand
TCAAAATTGTTTTATTAAATGAAAATTTGAAGTAAAAAATAAACTTGAGAGTTACAAATGTAATATAAAAACTAAAACAAAACTTTATGATCTAAGAACTTACTATCTTATGGGAAAAAATGAGTGCATTTTTGTAACGATCTCTTTGTTACGATAATGAATAGCAATGTACAATAGATAACTTTTTTTTTTTGGCATTAGAAAATTAAAAGCACCGCAACATAATTAATCGTATCACAAGCTCACATTAACATAATTATTAATGACACAATTTAATGCATTAACATAATCATTAGAGACACAGGATCAACACATAAACACAAATAGCAACGTGATTCAACACATCACGCTCATAAAATAAAAATACAAATAATTGATCAACCATGTAACTCAACATTTAAAGAACTACCCACCTAACCTATCTTGCATGGTTAGGACCTCCAGGAAACATAAACAACTCTCAATCCCATGATTCATCCGATTGATTTTGACCACTTAAGGTCTCAGGGCTGGCGACTATTCTGAGGAACAAGGAGGTTTCTAATCCCTTAATCAATCACAACTCATAACTCCAGTCTAGATTATCAGTCATACATCAATATTATTACATGGCGCAAGAGTAATCTAACTACTAAAATAGTCATACATCATTTTTATTGAATGGCGCCAGAGTAAACTAATTACTAAAACAATCATACCTCAACATTAAATATTCATGGAACAAGAGTAATCTAGTTACTAAAGCAGTCATACATTAACTTTATTTAATGGTGCAAGAGTAAACTATTACTAAAAAAATCATACATCGACATTAAATATTCATGGCACAAGAGTAATCTAGTTACTAAAACAATCATACATCAACTTTATTTAATGGCGCAAGAGTAAACTAATTACTAAAACAATCATACATCAAAATTAAATATTCATGGTGCAAGAGTAATCTAGTGACTAAAACAGTCATACATCAACTTTATTTAATGACGCAAGAGTAAAGTAATTACTAAAACAATCGTACATCAACATTAAATATTCATGACGCAAATAGAATAAATGTTAAACCCATTCGATCTTCAATCAATAATTTAGTACAATGAGTAAGAGGAATTACATAAATACTGGCAAGACACATAAGAACATAGATACATTCTTGGTATCAGAAAGTGATCTAATTAATATTATCATAATGTCAGGTCAGTTTTATTCAAGGTAAATCATTTCTTATCCAGTGATACAAATTCAATAACATGTACAACCCTTTAGTAGCTCAATTATGATTTCTTTTATTATGGAAAACCCTTTATATAAGGATAGAAATCAATATTAAAATACACTTCCCTTTTAGATCACATATGTAGAACCAACCTCCTTCAAGCGAAGGAATATGAATTCACATTAAAATTTCAATTCCAATTGTAAGACTCCAGAAACGAACAATCATCGTAAGTACTACTTAAAATTAAATATCTTTTGATGAACCAAGAATCCATCATAAATGGTGGATACATAAGACTTCAGGTTTCTTACAATTCTTTTTAAAACTATGAAGACCAACATGCTAGGTTACTATACTAAGACTTCAACTATCCACTTAAATATATCGACATATGTATATCCATTAGAAAAAATCAAAAAGACTTCAACTATCCACTTAAATATATCGACATATGTATATCCATTAGAAAAATTCAAAAAGAGTACAGGCTTAAATAAACAATAGAAGGGACTCAACAATGCCTTATAATTCCATCAAATCAGTTAAAGAAAACTCAATCTTGTTTTACATTAAATAAGAACCCAAGTTAAGGTACCATTAAGATTAAAAGGGATTTTAAGGTAAGCCGAACTTATTGAGTTAGTAAAAAGAAGTTACATGCTAATTACATAACCATCTTTTTAAGAACAAATAAGAATCAAGTCATGATGTATCAAGGTTGGACACACATCTCGTTGGGAGTTAAGTTAGGGGTGGATAAGTCTTGAGGAATACATTAAGGCTTTGGAGCTCCAATCTGTGGTGTGCATATGCTAGTACTATAGATGGGTTGAATCATGTGCTTTGTTGCTTGCCCATAATTAAGAAAATAGAGTCCTACTGAAGGTTAAAGATAAGGAATCCAAGAGAAATTGTAATATATTTAAGGAACTGAGAGGGACCCATCTCAAAGATTTCCCAAGCTAAGGCAGCACGAGTATTACAAGTTGAAGAGATTACGGGTGGACAACAAATTATACATAGGTTTCTCACTTGAAGATGCAACGTACTGGAAGACAAACTATAGAAAATTCACCAGGGAGACTCCAATCATATGTGGCTGAGGAGAGCAAGGATGGCACACTAAGAAAACAAATTCTGTCAAGAAAAATAAAAAGGCAAAGAATGGCACTCCAAGCAAATCGAATCCTGTCCAGGAAAAGGAGAAAGAATGGCACTCCAAGCAATTTGAAATTCGTCAAGGAAAGAGAAAATAAAGGTGCTCTAAGAAGTTCGAGTTCTGTCCAGAAAAAAGGCAATAAAGGCGCTGTAATCAATTCGAAATTCGTCAAGGAAAGGCACTCTAAGAAGTTCAATTTCTATCCAAGAAAAGAGCAATAAAGGCGCTCTAAGCAGTTCGGATTTTCCAAGGGAATGAGCGAAGAGAGGGCACAATATTTGTTTTATACCGTTTAGTTATACAAGTGTTCACAGCGACCCATAAACAATACTCAAAAACCAACTGTGGGTATACTTATTTCATGTATACAACTGCCCCGTAGTGAATTACAGAGAAGGATTCCTCCTGTGGGTCACTATGGGACCTGCATAATTCAGTCTACCTCAAAACTACAGTACATAAGTGCGTACACGCAGTGCATCGGAAGATCCTTGGCCATTAGGAAATTCATCAATGTTGAAGGTTCTATTTTAACAAAATTTTAGACTAAGCTGACATTGTCATCCCTACAGCTAACCAATTCTTGACAATTTTATTCCATAAACCATGGTCGAAGGTCATGATCATTTAGAACAAGATGAAAAACATAAAAATTAAAAGGAAACTAACGCAATTCCATTACTTGGTTGCAAGACAAGACTAACAATTTCAATTTAAACACTAAGCTTATCAAGGATTCATAACAAATCGACATCCAATTTTCAATCACAGTTCCTGGTAAAAGATAAAAACTCATTTACAAATTCATATTATTACAATTATAATCCTCAAGAAGAATATTGTAATCGACGACAACGAAATCGAAGATGTTCTTCCGCAATGGCGCTCCTTCCGATATTCCACTTGATAATCGTTGAGACTTCACCGGTACCTCCCAGCCAATGCTAGGGGTACCCTTCCTCTCCCTTATCCCCCTGAGCCGCAAAGGGGCCATGCACACACACAACCATAAATCCTCTAGCTCCCATCTTTCCTCGCAAGGTAGAGCCACCACTCTCTCTCAGGTTGGGTATCCCAACTCTCACAAGTAAAACCAGTCAAAAGTTCTACAACATAACTTTACCCATAACTAGTGTCCCCCTTTCCCCCCTTTACCATTTTCTTTATAGGAGTTTACTTCATGACAACTTCCCACTTGCACAATTAATTCACTTTTTAATTTAGATAAATTATAATTATGTCCTCCTTACACTTGTCACCCTTTCCCCAGTTGCACAAGAAATTCCACATTATAATTAATTAAAGTCAATTTCCCTCACCCATCTTAAAAACGCTCCTTAAATCACTCCTATTTGTCTCTCTATTCCCCATATTTCCAATTAATGAATGATGTCTTACTAAATATGAGTTGAGTTAAAATAGAATTCTTCTCCTAGTTAAACTAGTGGTAGCTAGACTCTAGATTCATTTCTATGCGTACCCTATTCTCTCATCTATATTTCTTTCTTATTTAAAAAATCCCTTTCAATATTTCTTTCACACATGTGCCTTAACAATTTTTTAGATATATTTCACCTTTTCTTAAATCTTAACTTGATTTTCGTCATTCCCCTTTTTTATTTAAATTAGTTAATAATTTAGTGTTAGCCTCCTACAAGAACTTAGACTTATTGCACACCCCTTATAAATATTCGTAAGCGACTGTCTCAGTCTGCCCTCATGACATCGTGAACCTCTCGAACTAGGTAATCATTAACCTACAATTCGAGCCAGGACAGGAGTGCTAGTAGGATGTGACATGGACTCTACCACACCTTTCCCTCAATATTGGGTCTATGTGCATGGCCCCTTTACTCATTATGTGATTCATATTAGCAAGAAACCACCTTATTGCGCACCCCTTATAAATATTCGTAAGCAACTGTCTCAGTCTGCCCTCACGACATCGTGGACCTCTCGAACTAGGTAATCATTAACCTACAATTCGAGCCACGACATGAGTGCTAGTAGGATGTGACAGGGACTCTACCACACCTTTCCCTCAATATTGGGTCTATGTGCATGGCCCCTTTACTCCTTATGTGATTCATATTAGCAAGAATTCATCAACCTCCATTCATTACAAAACACTGTCAATGATCCATATACAACATCATAATATAATCAATCATATGTCACCTATACATAAATGAAATAATCAAACCAATACAATCCACTCCCTGACTCAATTTGGAGTCCAAGGATTGATGCCATCGGCATCCACAATCTATCAAGTGTCCTACAAACTCAAGGAAAACTTGGAAATAACATATGTCAATACATACATATCAAATAACATTAAATCACAACCATCAACATCATCATAAAAATCCATCAAAAAAACAAATAACCATGTACTATAACCAAATCACTTATGTGCAAGTGTCCTCAAATAATAAGTTGATAACAAGTGATCACAAGAGCGGGATGTTACAATTTCTTATGAGTATTTTCTGATCTTGATGGGATGAATTTGGTGTTTGAAAAAAATAAATAGTGAGATGGGTAATCTATCAACAGACACGGATGAAATTTGGTGATAGATATGCATTGCATAGACTAGCGACGTGTAGGAGTAACACAAGCTTAAAACTAATTGAAATTGGAATGAAAAACAACTCAGTGAGTTGTCTACCAAAGTTTACACTCCATACTCATTTAATTTCACCATTCACAATTCGTATACTTCATTAATCAACACAAAAAATAGATTTCATTTCCACCTTTCCATTCGCTAACTTAATTACTTGATACAATGTTGCATTAATACATATATCTCACCTACATACAAAGAATATACATGCCAAAAGTTAGAACATACTAATAGTAAAATAATAATAAATTATTTTTAAGGTCATGACCAAGCTAGACACCAAATTGGTGTATGAGACCCTCTTATTTGTGAGACAAGGGACCCCCTTCTGCACAACGATTTGACTATTAAATTCTATACAGGTATACATACCAAACCCCCATCTGGATTTGAACCTGTGATCCCCAAGGAGAAAACACATGTTCTTAACAATTAGGCCCACTCAAGAGGAAACTACCCTAGATGCATAATGCTTATTAAAACAATTTGTTGGATGTAACCCTTAACATGATAACCATGCATAGTGCTTATTAAACTTTAAAATGAGAACCATACATAATTCTTATTCAATTTCACCGCTCATCACCTACTTTATTAAGCAACAAGGAAAAGAGATGCCATTATCACTTTCCATTCACCAACTTAATTACCTATCCAATTTTACATTAATAAATATATCTCATCTACATTATATATGTTTTTTTTTTTTTTTTTGTGTGTGTGTGTGTGTGTAAATTTTGACTAGCACAACCACATAATAAAAGTGGTTGATATACATTGATCGACGTCGTTAGTTTGGAAAGGTGGAAAATGATGCCAATCGACGTATATCAACCACTTTAATACTATGGTTGTGCTAGTTGACGACCGATCCACATGGAAAACCTAGATTTTTAAATATAAATATAAATATAAATAAATATAAAAAATATAAATGCAAACTATGTATAAATCTAAAATATATTTATAATATAAATAATATAATTATTTTACATTATAAATATAGTATATTATATTGATGATGATAATGGTGATAGACATGAAAGAATATACCAAATACTCTTTACATATATGATTACAAATATATTACTAATAACATATTACATATATATAACTATTAATATATGATACAATTAATATGAAATTAATATACAAGAAATATAAGTATTAATATATGATATGTTAAATAAGAAATCAATTTATAAGAAACATATAATATATAACCTGTAACGATCCTCCTCGTTACGATGACAAACCTCTTATAACAAGTGCAGTTTTTTTTCTTTTGTGTGTGCATGTGTACAAGGGTAACAAGACATTATACTCTTCTCTGCCACATGATGATGAATCATGATGCATACAACTGCGATATCAACATAAAGATCTAAGACACACATCAACATCTGCCAGCAATGAACAACAATCAACCGACAAAATAATAAGACTGACTACCCGCCCGTCCTACCCTGCAATTTTTAGGACCTCCAAGACACATAAGCAACGTTCAAGCCCAGGTTCCCATCGATTTTAACCATTTAAGGTCTCAAGGCTGTCAACTGTTCTAAGGAACATGGAGGTGTCTACATCCCGCTCGACACAATAAGACCAAGCCTACTAAGCCAATGATAAAAACATAACCATCAAGATCGCAGTCAACAAAGTTATCTACATTAAGGCAATTTGCGATAGTGAATCATTAATAACTCATTAATTTACTCATTATAGTATTGCATGGGAGGTGTACGTTTAATCAAATTACAAGACTATGACAATTAATATAGCAAGCAGGGTAATTAACATAGTCTATTCCAACCTCCATTACGAGCCCAACTTCGCATGTCTAAAGTGCATAATTACATTAAGGTGAAATCTAAATTAGTCTTAGAACCAACTCATTTGCGTAATTTTAATATTACAAGTGTCATCATCGTACCATCTAAATCACTGGCCTTAAAATATTATTGTTGCTAAGAGTATTTTGTTTTCAGGTCGATATCTAAAAATCATGTCAACGAATACATATAACCATGTCCCAAGAAGTAGATTATGTACATCACATCCACCTTTATCCAAATTCCTCTTCCCATACTATAATCGATAATAAGTTTTTATTAGTTATAAAGGCACTTCATTGTTTAGTATAATAATCATTAAAACTTAACCATCTCGTAATCCTATGAAGATGTCTAAACCAAGTTTCTAAAGTAATCATTCTCTTCATCCACTCTTGTACAATAAAGGTCTAACTCATGATGGTTCATGTACATTATTGGTTCACCACATAACATAGTAGAAGGATAAAAGTTAAATGAAGGATATGATTATTAAATGAAAAGAAGAAAAGGGAAACTAAATTAAAAGTTAACTGAACTAGGCAATCTTCTGACTATATCTTGACAACTATACTTATACTATACTTATTGTAACAAGTTCGATTAGTTGTAGCATGTTCAAATCAATAAGATATATGGGCATCCAAGTTATATTAAGACCATGCTCATTCTACATTAACCATATTCAATGTATATTTAGTACAATGCCCACTAAGACAATACCCACTAAACAATTATTAAAATAATACACAAATATATTAAGCAATACCTGCTAAGAATTTATATTAAGACAATTCCTTTTATCCAATTTTAGATAGATTGTTAGATTATAAGATACACAAATAACTACGAAACTATTGTTGTTCTATAAGGAGTTATATATATCCAAACTTTGACTGCCATGTAACCTTACCAACTTACAAAAGGGAAATAAAAGAGACTGTAATACAAGTAATCTCAAGGGAGGGGGTAGTAAAATCAATGATTCATATTGAACATCTATATAAATTTTAATAACTACAAAATCACCACAATGAAGACAATATTCCACTTGTCAATTACAACCATCGGATTTGGAGCCTACATGCATGTCTTAATTACATCGTCGAAAAAGGTAATATCATTAAAGGATCCCTGTAAAATCTGAAGGTAGCTAAATTAATGATGCGCAAAACAACTCCTTCTGACACCTAATTTCCAGTTTAATCCAAATGCCTTTTTACTAGCCATTCACCTTATTAAGGCATAAACTAAAAACATGAAAGAAGTTGCAATTAGCTGTTAACATGGTGGCTATGAGAGGCGCTGACAAAGGAGTAGAATTAGCGACTGCCAGGTCACTACTGCCAAGTAAATAAAAGGGAAAAAAAAGCAAAGGCGTCTAAATTGACACAAGAGAATTAAAGCAGTGGGTGCATGCCCGAATATTAGAAATCAGATTGGCAACTGTCAAGGCAACCGTCAGAAACCAAGAATCCAATGGGCAACTTCATCCTGACCGCGTCATATCTGAGCCCCTTCTCCGTCGTACATAATGCGACTTGCAGAGGTAGAGGCACAGGCAACCGTTTACACAGTTCACAGAGGGAGGATGTATCCAACGTTTACAGAAGGGCAACTTTTCACATTTGGCAGAGGCAAAAATTACATGACTTTGACACCGTTTGCAGGGGTGAAGTTAGGCGATCTTAAAACAGTTGCAGAGGAGAAGATTTCATGATTTTAACCATGGATGATTTTAGGGGCTAAATTTCACTCATGGGCTAATTTTCCATGGTTTTTCCAAAAACGAGATTCGCTATTTTAAAAACGATTCACTCAAATTCTATAGGATAAAATTATTTTCCTTAAAAATCGCCAAAACTATATAAAATCCTTAAAATTTTGAATATTTTTACAAAAATATCTCCAAACATTTACAGTTGGCATATGAAGGATAAGTAAGATTCGCCAAGGTTTCTACATTTTAAAATAAATTTCCATCCTTAAAATCATCCCTGATTTTAACCACAGTTGCAGGAGCGAAATTGGGCGACTTTAATACAGTTGCAGAGGCGGACTTTAGAAGGGTTTTAAAGTGGATAGCAGAGGCGAATGAACACGGGTTCCAATACAGTTTGCAGGGCCATAAATAGATGAAGTTTAAATGGTTTTGGTTCATGCTCTAAAACGAGTTACAATACTTTCACACTATGAAGTAAGCTTCAATGCCAAACGTAAAATGTGCCTTCTTCAACTGATGCGCAAATTCGGTCCAATTTCTAGACATGTAAATTCTAAACCTAAAACACTTTACAGTCCATTCTAAACTTAAAATTACATTACGTAAAATTTTAAACATAAAAATTACATTACACCAGATTACATTACATGAATTCTAAACATAAAATGCATTCCAGACATGTAAATTCAATCAAAAATTCAGACCTGTAACTTCAAGAATCGATTTGGACAATTAAATTCCGTCATAAAATCATGTAGGATAGAGGAACGAATTCCCGTGCAATCGGAGCCAAACACAAACACAAATAATCACACCAATGCACTTAATTTATGTGATAAATTCCTAAGGCGAGACAGTTAAATCCGTAGTTGAGAGGTGAAATAAAACGCAGAGTGGAATCACAAAGGAGCACATTAAGCGCAGAGCTGAGCTAGCCCAGAAACATTTAATGGCAGAGTCAACGGGGGAAAATAGGAATTATAATAGCAGCGGGAGCATACAATACAGAAGGCACAGAGACCATCAAGAAAACAAGATAACCCAATCCATTTACAATCAAATTCAAATCCTAGCATAAGTCTTAATGCATTCTACTCTACAAATGAAATAACATACCGTTGCCTTATCACCCACCTCGAATGACATCCGCGCGCTCCGTGCCGCTCCCGCTCGCTGACCGTCGAGACCTCACCGATACCTCCCAGCCAACGCTAGGGGTACTCTGCTTCCCCCTTAGCCCCCCAAGCCGCAAAGGGGCCACACACTATCCATATGGTACATCTAGCTCCCAGCTTGCCTCGCAAGGCCGAGCTACCACTCCTCTCCAAGCTGGGAAATTCCAGCTCCCACAAGTAAATCAGTCAAGTCACTATTTCGACAGCGTAACGTTATGCTAACAACCGATCCCTTCTTCATTCTCCTCCCCCTCCTTTATAGAGTTTTCGCACTTCCTTTCTTTCCCTAAATCTCATTTAATTAAAGTTTTAATAAAAAATCCTTAAAAATTCTCCTTCGTACAAGTGTCATCCATCCCCCACGTTTCTCCATTAATTATTTTCTTTCATTAATTTAATTGTCTTATTTCCCTCACCCACCTAGAGTTACTCCTAAATTTACTCCTAGGTGTCCCTAGATTCCCTTACAGGTTTTAAAGACTTTCCTTAAAATGAAGTTGCTAAATTAGTTTAATTTAGAAGGTTCTTAATCGCAGATTCTTTACTAAGTTGACCTCCCGCTTTTTACCATAAGTTTCCCTCTTTCCCCTTTTTATGTTACCCCCATTCCCTAGTTTCCTAAATTTTACAATTTCCCTCTTTCCCCTTTTTATTAGAGCTAAAAACGACAGTTGTGAAATTTTAACCTCTTTTGCTTTTATTATTAATTTAATATCCTTTTACACTTTCACAAGTTAAATAATTAAATTCTTCTTTACCTTTTATCCACAGATTTTATTTAAGTTCTTACTCTCTTCATTTTACCCAAAATTTATGAAGTCCACAATTATTGCTTAACTGGTTTTTATTTTAAACTTTATCATTTTATTTTTTTAGAGATATTTTCCTAAGGGTAGACAAAATTTTACCCCTAGCGAAGTTTTAAACTTAGAACTTATATTCTGGATTGGGCGACACTTAATTAGGGGAGTTGTTCTTTTTTTTTATTTTAAATTTCTTAATGAGATATTCGTCTTAGGGCCATCTAGGTTCGTTCCTTTAACATCACCAACACGACGTGCCCTTTATGATGCACTACATGCTCCAAGGGTGCCACTCGCCTCTTTTGTTTCTTTCGCGCGACGTGCCCTTCAAGATGCACCACGTGCTCCAAGGGTGCCACTCGCCTCTTTTGTCTCTTTTGCGCGACGTGCCCTTCAGGATGCACCACGTGCTCCAAGGGTGCCACTCACCTCTTGACTGATTGGTAGACATCAATAACCCCTGGAGTCAACACTCCGCCAGGTGAACTTGTGGAAGACTAAGGGATTCTAAGGAATAAGGCCCCCGCCTTATTGCGCGCCCCTTAGAATCATCGCGAGCGACTATTGTAGTCTGCCCTTGCGGCATCGTGGGTCCTCTCGAACTAGGTAATTGTTAACCTACAGTTCGAGCCACAGCGGGAGTGCTAGTAGGCTGTGGCAGGGTTGTTGTCCACACCTCTCCCTCAACCTCTCTGGTAGTCGTGTGTGGCCCCTTTACTCCATATGTGAGTCTGGTTGGTAAGTTATCGTCAGCCTACATCATCAACAATCATGTCAGACTTGTCCACATCATATCATCTAATCAAATGTACTAAAATCACAGTAAAACAACCAAACCCCAATAGCACACTCCATGACTCGATCCGGAGTCCAAGGGTTCCGTCGATGCCTCTGCATCCTTAAGGTCCAAAACCCTGCACACTCAGTAAAACGGAGTCAATAGCACTTGTCTATGTCAATGCAGTAAAACATCAAGTCATCTATCATAACGCATCATAATCAAGGACAATTGTTTTAATATCATAATAGTCCTGATCACTTGCAAGCAAGTGTCCTCAAAGAATAAGTTTTCTCAGTGCGCCAGAGTGGGATGTTACATAATCTATAAGAATAAATATTTAAATATAAAATTTAGAATAATTTAGAATAAATATATGATATAATTTATTATATATATTAATATATATACATATGATGATGTCCATTGAGACCAAATTGTTCTATCAAACCTTAAGAAGGTAAGGGATTGCTTTCATTTCTTTAAAATTTTGTTTATGTTCTCAAAAAGAATTAAGAGAAGTTTTCCAAGATCATCATAGTGTTGTTGAGTTACAAGGTTAGGAAGGTTGGTAGTGTGACAAATATTTTGAAAATGAGATCTAATATGGGTATAGGCTCGACAATATAAAAGAAAGCGTTTTTCATCTTCAACCCTCTTAATGTCACAAAGGTGATACACTCTTTCATCCCATGGCATTTTAGGAAATCACCAATGCCCAATTTCACTATGGAGTTCACGAGAGTTTCTTTTTATTTTAGAAATGCTCATTTATTTATTTACACTTGTCAAAATAGAGAGACATTTTATTCTAGATTTGGGTTGATTACTTCCTTATAATACCTTAATTTTATTTTTTCCTCTAACTCTTTATCACACCACATCTTCTCCTTCAATTTTGATTTAATAATATTTTTAATAGTATCTTTATTCTGCAAAATGATCTATTCCATTATTCCATAATGTCTTAGTCGAGATTGAGCATCTTTATGCCATCCCTGCTGGAGACGAAGGTGGTTATGGATGGAGTTTGAAGAAATTTTAGGAAGCCTCTTGCATTCCATGTTTTTTAACTTGTTCTTATACAATAGGTATCTAGTCATAGTCATGCTCTCAATGGGGGAAGGCTTGCCTCTAAGAGGAGGATAGGATAGGGCGTATTTCCTATAATTTTAAGATTATAGGTTATAATTTTTTTTTGGATCTGCTCTATCTTTCTCCATGACTCTTGAAAACTATTAGTTATATATAATGATGATGATGATGATTAATGTACACTAATACCAATTGATGTATCATACCTTCAGAAGGAAAGATATTACTTTGATTTCTTTAAAATTGTATTTTTGTGCTAAAAAAACATTGAGATAAGTGTTTCAAGATCACCATAGTTTTGATGACTTAAAAGTTTAGGAAGGTCTCTATTGTGGAAAATATTTTTAAATTGGGGTCTAATTTTGGAATAGGCCAGAAAATCTAAGAGGAAGTGTTTTCCATATTCAACCCTCTTAGTGTCACAAAGATGACATATTATTTCATCCCACAGTGTTTTTGGAATTGTCCAACTCCCAATTTCACTATGTATCTCGTGAGAGTTTGTTCTTATTTTACCAATGTTGATTTTATTCTTTGTACTTCTTAAAACTGAGAGGTACTTTTGATCTTCTAAATCAGGGTTGAGCGCCTCCTTGTATTATCTTAGTTTCCTTTTATCCTCAAATTCCTTATCACACCACATATTCTCCTTAACTTTAGAAGTGAAAATATTTGTAATACTATCAATATTTTTCATAATGGCTTCTTCTTGTATTTCCCAATGATTTATCCAAGATTTGACATCTTTATGACATCCCCACTTGAGCCGCTAACGGTTTTGGCTAGATTTTGAAGAAATTGTGGAGAGCCTCTTGTTGACATTATGGTAGTTGTGGGAGGTATTAATCTCCACGTGTAACCCTGAAAAGAATAGAATATTTTGGGAATCAAGAAGAAACCCTAAAGAATTGACATAACCCTAGAAGACAAGTCAGCTAAAAGAAATATTTAATATTGATTTTTTAGCCTCTAGAATGAGAAGTTGGCCTAGACAGCTAAGGAGGAGAAATATAAATACAGGACGACAGAGCTCATTTGATACACACAACTCACAACTACAGAAATGTAAGAGTGCGCACTGCAAAAATTGAGTAAGTGTGAAATTCTGGGGAGTAGTTGTCGCTGTAGCTACTGCAACTTGTATTCTTGGTTTATGCTTGGACTTTCTATTGGTTATGGTTTTGAATTTCTTCTTTGTGTGCTAGATCTGGAGAGAGGTGTGCTACATTGATTGACTATTAGTCCTAGGGTTTTCTTCTGGAATTATTCTTTGTCAAGGTTAAGGTGCTTGGAGGTGGCTTCAGTTTATGGTTGGGTGAAAATATTTCTATGTTGTCTATGGTTAAACGATCACACCTATTATTTCTAACAATTTATGGTCCCACACTATCTTCGGACAGTCTAACCACTAGAAGATAGATAGGGAGGATTTTTTCTCAGTTACAGTTGCATTTTCAGTTAGCTTTTACTACAACAACGAAACCCTAACCCTCTTGTCGAGGCACCTTAAGTGAAGATATTGACCTAATTTATGGATAGCCTAGTGTGCCCTAGCCTAGCACACCTCCTGGTACTCTCTGCAAGCTAAGACACCAAATTTGAGTTTTTGGTCAAATTCAAAGGTTGACCAAGTCAAATTCAAAGGTTGACCATGTCAAAGTCAAAGGTTGACCAAGTCAAAGAGGTCATGACTTACTCTATGAAGTCAGAAAACAAGTTAGAAGGGGCTTCTAACTTCAGAGCATGCAATACAAGGATTAACCTCATCCTTGCAAAGAATAAAGTGTTGGATATCATGATAAGAAAGATTGTGGAGCCACAGTTTGAAGAAGGAAAAGAGAAGGAACCTCAGAACGTGGAAATTATGGAGAAGTTTAAGGACAGTGGCATCAATTCCATGAGTATCATAGTGGACTCTATAAAATACCACTTGATACCCTACATCTCTCATCTTGACTCATCTAAGAAGATGTATGATGCCCTAACTAATCTCTTCTCAATTAGAAACATTGGACAAGTGATGGGTCTGAAGAATCAACTTTGTGACATGAAAATGAATGATGATGAAAACATAACATCATACTTTGTGAGAATCTCTCAGTCAAGATATCAACTACAAGCTATTGAAGAAATCATTTCAGAGAAGGAATTGGTAAATATAATACTCAATGGTCTTCGCAAGACATGGGATGCATTTTCCCCAAGCATGAACGCGAGGAAGGAGTATCCACACAAAACAGAGATATCAAAAGAAATACGATGATCAATATTTCACAACAAAGTTCAAGAATTTCAGGAATAAGAAGATGTTTGGCTCAAGGAAGAAACCAAATCAAGAAAAGGATATGTCAAAGATACAATTCTTCAAGTGTCGAAAATATGGTCACTACAGGAACCACTATCTTGAGTTAAACAAAAAGGAAGGAAACAGATGAAGCAACAGTTGTCGAAGAAAGGGAACCCTCAAAGAAAGTCAAGCAAGATAAAACAAACTTCTTCTTCTAAGTCAAGGTAACAATATTATTCAAAGCTCTTGCATATATCATGTTTACATAGCTCCTGTACATATCATGTATATCTATTTCTTAGAATAAAATATGTTCAAGGGAAACAATACATATGGAAAAATAAAAAGATAAGGATTGCTATTACGATGACTACAAGTTAAGCAATACACATGAAAAGATGAAGTATGTTGACAATCTTTGGTAACAATTCATGTGGAAGATATTATATAAGTAACAACTGTGAGATAAGCCAAAATCATAATCAAACCTGAAGAGATCTAGAAGAAGTCAAAAAAAAGAAAAATAGAAAAAGATTTGTGACACCTTGTAGAAGGAAATAAGAATGCAGACAAAAGCATGGACTATCTTAGATTGAGGGAGATGTTTACAAAATTCCAAAAGAAGAGCATGCATTCATGCATGAAACAAGGATTAGGAGGGAGATAATCCTAAATAATATGATCCATTGAGGATTATGAAGTATCTATCCATGTTCCCATCAAAAGTAGCAACCATGAAAAGAAGCGTGTGTTCAGTTTGACTTTAGAAGAAGTCTTATTCAAAAAGAATCCTTAAAGTATCCTTGGTTATCCATCTACATCCATGATCCTATGATGAAAGGAAGAAGTTGGAATCTTCAAGGCATGGAATCTATAGAAGACTCCATGGACCCAAGAGCTAAAGAGAAACATGAGGAAGAACATAAAGATTCCAAGAAAGAAAGAAAAAACCTGAACAACTAGTTATTATACCAAGAATCACAAAGAATACCATCTTGGTTTGAACTCAATAAGAAGCAATTGAGCAGAATAAATGGAAGTTATGATAAAGAATAGTGTGAAAAAGAATTATGAATGGCAGCATTGCAAGATTCATAGGTTCTTCGAGACAGAGGGAGAAGACTATGACAACAACTTGTTCCAGATATACCTCTTGTAGTATCCATGGATTGGAATTTACATGTAAAATATTGTTCTTCCCAATAAATCAAGTGAGAAAGAAGATTATACCAAAAACATACCCATATATGCATATATAAGAAGACCTTGTATGGATTAAAACAACTTGATGTAGAGTATCTCATATATAGCAGAAGTGTGGTACAAAATTTATATCAGAATGGTTACTCAGAAGTCCAGGATGATGGATTGATAATCAATGAAAACTCTCATTATGACATAAGAAGTGCTACTTGGATATGTTTCAATTTGATCTTTTCCACGATGTCATAAGATAGCAGGAAACAAAAGTACTAAATTTAACCATGATATATTTTAATGATTCGAGCTATGTAAAATCCTTCAGAGAAAACCAATGTTCCATGACAGAACGAAGTACATTGAGATCAAGAATTATATTCTCCATGATTAAAATACAGAAGAGATAAGTGGTTCTCCATTATATCTCCACCGATGAGCAAATAACAGATATTTTGATAAATCCTCTGTCCAAGATGAAAAGTTTCCATACTTAACAAACAAGATGGGGCTCATGGAGACAAATTCCTTATTGAAAAAGAAAGAGATTAATCCCAGGTTGGGAGGGAGCACTGATGTATTAATGATTTATGGACAACCATTTTTCAGTTCGAAAAATGGTCCAGAATGAGCAGTTCCTTTCCAATTCGTAAAGTGGTTTGAGATTTTTTACGGACAAGCATTTTCCAGTTTGGAAAATGGTCCAGATCGGATAGTCATTTTCGTAATGAAAATGGTTCAATAGATTGTTGATGTACCATAGACAATAATTCCCCTTGTGGCCAGTGTGGGGGAATGGTCTAGGAAAATAATTCTTCTTGGCAGTCACTCTGATTAGTGGTCAAGTAGAATTTTCCTCCTCGTTGGGTAGTCATTCTTTTGAAGTTCACAACTGTGAGCAGTTTCGTAGAATGGTCTGTTTTGGAGGTTGGTGTAGGACAGTCATTTCCGTTAGGAAATGATATGGACAATAATTCCCTAGGGAAGACTCATTATATCCATGTTTCATTATGATTAGTGCTAGAGGAATGTCCCAGTTAGGTGAATGGTCTAGGTTCAGAAATCAGGGACAAACATTCCCTAGGGCAGACTCATTCTCTCTAGGTTGCACTATGACTAGTGTCAGAGGAATGGCCTAGTTAGGTGAATGGTCCAAGATCAGAAATCGGGGAAAATTATTCTTATATGATTGAGAAGAATAGTCCAGATATACTATGGCTGATGTTTTACATTCTGAGGGTAGATTCTCTTCCCTATCTCACAGATGTGAGTTCAAAAATGGCCCAGATGACTCAGTTTATATCATGATATAGTTTTATGCAGGTTGATAACAGATGATATGATTTTTATGGAGACGGTATGTCTTTGGACAGTAGATGTATGCTACTATGGTGGATGTGTTCCACTAGTTGTGACTATGTGTCACTGATTAAGTAGTTGTGTGCTACTTGGTGTGGTTATGTACCACTGGATATTAGTTGTGTACTACTATGGATAGACACAGTTGTGTTCTATTGAATGACATTGTTCTAATTTCCATGTAGACTATCAGTGGTGTTGAAGATGATTATCAACTAGATGGATAGTCAATATGTTGATGGACAAACATTCTCTAGAGTAAAAATGGTCTAGGACATCTATTCTTATAGGACGTATGTCTGGATTAGAAGAGTATTCCTTGTAGCCCATGGTATGGATTCCAACATCTGTTGGAATAGTTATTCTTCTAGGACATATTCCTGGATTAGAAGAATGGGTCTTGTATCACTCTGTGGAGTGAGTGACTTATTCAGCATCATGCTTGATTACTCAGATGGAGTACGGCTTTGAAAGATGATGCAGTTGATGATATCATATGATATTGATAGTGATGATGGTGCTCGTGTTCTAATAATGAGATAGCTTGTATGGCTATGATGATGTTACCGGTTGAATGGTACGTTTCTGCTCAAGACCATTACTTTCAATACCTCCCTAGCTAGGAGGGAGTTTTGATATTATGGTATTTGTGGGAGGTATTAACCTCCACGTGTAACCTTGACAAGAATAGAATATTCCAGGAAGAAAGAAGAAACCCTAAAGCATTGACATAACCCTAGGAGACAAGTCAGCTAAAAGAAATATTTAATATTGAGTTTTTAGCCTCCAGAATGAGAAGTCGACCCAGACGGCTAAAGACAAGCTAGGGATTAAACACTATATCACTGTAATAGGATTCAATATTTCATATTCATAATCCAGGGAGGTTGGGAGGTGCTAGGGAGGAATGGTGTCCTCAGAGGTTCAAGTGGGGGCTTGAACATAGGGAGTTGGTGCTTCCTTCTAGTTGGTGCTAGAGAAACCAGGGAGTTGGTGCTTCCTTCTAGTGGGTGCTAGAGAAAAACAGAGAGTTGGTGCTCTCAGCAAGTTGTAGCTTGCAAAATAGAGGTTGTAGCCTCACAATGAGTTTGTGCTCAAATGTATGATAATGTAGAGAATGTAAATAATACTTATCATATAAAGAAGAAGAGGTTTTTACCC
>ML801460.1:36260-47055 GCA_009831015.1 Picea engelmannii | reverse complement strand
ATTATATATATATATATATATATATATATATATATATATATATATATATATATATATATATATATATATATATAAAAGAAAGTTAGCTATGCCATGACAAAAGAATTGAAAAAATATATATACAAAATCTATTTAATTTATTTTTTAAGTCCATGACACACGTAGGACCATTTGACATCAACACCAAGCATTTCACAAATATGTTGTAGTTGCAAGAGTGATTCCTTCATGTTTAATGATATGATATAAAGACCAACTAGATTTTGAAACATGTACGTTGTCCATAATCCTGGCTAAAAAAACACTACAATGATTAGATATAATATGTATAATCAACACAATATGAAGAAAAATGATATATACATATTAAAAATAAATGATATTTTATTATTTTGAAATAATAATAATCAAAATTTAAATCGTAAACATGTGGGGTATATAATATTTCTTATAAAATCAATTAAGATTTACTTACATCATAATAATGTTTCCTCATTTGAAATATTATAAATATAAAAATAAATTCCAAATATAGGATATGCCACAATTTAGTTACTAATGTGGATTTTAACCATTCTTCATTTTTATGATTTTTATAGCGAATCATATTCAAAATAAATAAAATATAATGATCTATGGAAAAAAAGGGAAGTCAGGCATCCTCAATGTCATGATAGAAAAACCAATTTATAGTAAACTAAAGGATTTAATAACTACGTCATATGATTCACAAGACCATAACATTAAATTATAAGCCATGTCATCCAGAGATAAAGTTGTGTTAATTGAGATTATTTCATTTAGATATATAGCTTATGTCCTTTTGATCTTGGGATTTTGAAACTGGAAGTTTGGGAATTGGGAACTGACCTCTTTGTTGTAATATTATGTAGTGCTATTGTAAATCATTTACTTCTATGTCATCAAAGTCAATACAAATTTATATCAATACAAATTTATATGTAAACAAGGATAAGCTGTATAGCAGCTAATCCCTGCCAGAGGTTAAATATTAAAAGCAGGTTAAATATTAAAAGCCTTATTAGAATAATATTATATTTTTATATTCTATAATTTACAACTCTTTGTCTTAGATTAATTGAATTAGATAACGAAGAGAGAAAATCATCAATAGTGTCTGTGATTGCATGTATTTTTACTTACCTTCCCACACGAAGATAGACATGAAGAAAGATAAGCTCAAAAATTGCAGTGACAATCGTGCCTACTGGACTGAAAATCGCCACGAATAGAGGCCCTCGTTTACTTATACACCAAGCTTGGATAAACATCTCCAATGCTGAACAAATTATTCCCTGAAACATTTAATATATTTAAATATACATTTCTAATATCTACCATCTGCCTAGGATTACCTATCTATTTAAAAATATATTTTTAAGCTCATCCACCTTCTTTGTTGAAGGAGGCGTTGCTGCAACAGATTAATATTTAGTACTGTAATTGAAAATATGTGAGTAATATTTCTTAATATTTAGTCCTTCTATGACATAACAAAACTTTTCTATTTTCATTCCATATAATCTTTGGTTCAACGTAGTTAATCTCGAAGTTTGTTGTTTGAAATAGTTAACGTTTGTGGTGTAACTGCTCACTTATATTTGGAGCTCAGAGACTACAATGTAATGTATTCTCTAGAAGAGATATGTTTTCCATATTTTCAAGAATAGAAAAGTTGCACCAAAAACTTTTATTGAGTATCGAGGAAAAATTTCAAAGGAATTTTATGTATCAATCAATTCTAATACTAGGGAGAGTGCACACAAAAATGAAATTGTTGGTGTTGTGGGGTGTTGGGGTTTATCCCAATAGAGAATTCCAACTACAACTTCTTCCCTTGAAAACCATGATTCTACATCTCCATGTGTAAGATATTTGAAGAGCAAGCCCATAATCTCTATAGGTCTGTTGTTTTTGATGTGGGAAGAAAGAGTACTCATGATTGTGTTAAACAAAACAATAACAATAACATAGACATATCAGATAATGATAGGAATAGGAAAAAAAAACTGATGGTAGAAGGTCTTCTTCCAGAACAGAAACACAAAACATAAATCTTGTCAAACTACCTTCATCTTCATCTTCTAATGATAATTATGATTTAGAGCCTGTTAATGGAAATGTGTGTGCTTCTCCAACTGGTGTAGTGTGAGTGCAATCGAAAAAAAAAAATGTATCTAGTCTGTACATATGGACTTTCCTGTACTAGAGAAAGAGTAAAAGAATCATCATTGGCATTTACTCATCCTACCACACAACAACAAATTATTATATGGAAGAAAACACCCAAAATGGTCTTATTTTTAAAAAAATTAGGGCAAGAAGTCATGGAAGAAGAAAACATGTAATTTCTCTCTGCCAAATCCTAGGTTGCATCGGGTAATTGCTTTAGGAAATGGAATTTTATTGATGTGATTCAATACTTTTACTTGTGCTAGTATTTTCCTTAAAAGTCTCTCATATTCCTCTGTTATTGATTACATTATTTTCTCCTCTAATATAAAACTATACAAGTCTGATAAATAAGGGACTTTGCATTCTCTTATCATTTCAAATAGTATCACCCTCCACCAAATTGATAATAGTATCATTACTTCCACTATTATAACCTAAGAAATAAAGAGAAGCGAAGCTCACTTCTCCCCATGAAACCAATGCCAACTAAACTATATCACAAAAATCCCCACTTTATAACTAACTTGGGTAATTAAAACTTCACCCAACCCAACCCCAAATTTATATACCGCCAACAGTGCCACAAATAGAGAATTAACATCACATAGATTTATGATGGAGTGTTTGTTTTATTTTAATCTAATTTGTGATATGACATAAAATAACACTCCACTTCATTATAGCACTCGGTATCCATGAAATTTGGAATTTAGGATGGTATATAGTGAATGTGTTTGGCATAGTTTTCAACACAAGATTATAGAGACTCAGAGGGATTTCTATGTTTTGGCAGAAAAGAGACATTGAAGAATAACAAAACTCATATTCAGCTAGAGAAGAAATAATAAGAGTAATAATAGCCTATAAAGTAGTAAATGAAGTCTTGCTAAAGGTAAGTGTTAGTCGGACCCAACTGAGGTGTTTTCATTCAGTGATCCTTTTCCGATATTGGTCATTACCCTCACTCGATTTTATCCCATCTTGATCTAGAATGACCATACCAAACTAACTAGTCCTTGTGGAACCCCTATGTCCAATAAGTTGGAAGACTGACTAGCAAGATGTGCCAGAAGGTGGGTTCCCAATTTGCATATGTAGGTTGTTCTATATATTTGAGAACAAGAAACATATCTATAAAATATTTATCCATTTATATTGAAAACAATACTAAAAATTTAAAAAGAATTTTAATTAATAAAAATTTAGAATGTAAAATTCACATAGTTTAACATTTTAAAAATTGGATCTAGTTTGAAATGGATTTAGTCATTAGTGATTTGATCAAGGATATGCTTTCTCACATTGATTGATGTTTATTTTCTAGTATTTACCTTGCCACCTGTCATGCCCGTGTTTTCTCCAAGGTAGGTTGTTTCCATGTGTATTTGCCGCCATGCATGCTTTACACACGGCTTAAGCCTTACTGATTCCTCTATTCTACAACTCCATATCCTACCTGATTATAGGATTTCGGTTCACGATCATGAATGATAGGATGGGACAGAGTCCAGAGACTCTAGTGGGATGGCACCACCTGAACTTTAATCTCTGGTTCAAAAAATATATGGAGAACCCCTCATACTTATATCGTATGTATAGATACAGATGTTAATCATCAATCATAGACATTGCAGGAGCAATGAAGGAATCCATGGAAGGGGGATAGAACAAAGGAATTGATATACGCGTAGTGGCAGTGTTGGTTACTGCTCGATGCTCAACACTCCTGAATCTCCCATTGCTCACAACCTGTTTATTTTACACAAACAATTAGAAGCTTTATTTATGAACACCATCAAGTTTTAAAAGGCTCAAGGAAATTAGATTAAGTATAATAGACTGGATGTGCCTTGCAGCCTTTACAAACCTCCAATTGATCTTCCAAGTTGACGACAAAGGTGTTAGGTATGGGTTCTACATCGACCTACTTTCCAAATTTTAGTACTTGCAGGCCATTGACATCCCCCTGAATTAGAACCATGATGGCACCTGGATCTGAATGGACTACTACTCCAAGGGTATGATCTGGATTCGGGCATGGAGGATAGTAATTTATAGTAATCTCGATTGACAAAATATGTGTTTTCTCTCCATGATATATTTAATTTTAGATATTCTTGAAGTAACATGACGATTTTCTAATGTCATTTAGTTTCTTTAGAACACAGTTTTGTATATAGTTTTTCATATCCTTTATGTCTGTATATTTATCATTTCATCTCTAAAGCATTTTTCTTATAGAGAGATTGTAGGAAAATACACTGAGAAGTTGAGAACACTAGGCCTAAAGCTACTCGATTTCTGAAGCTCTAGGGCTCGATTTCTGAAACTTTAGGGCTCGATTTTGATTACTTAAATAATTTTTTTGGAAAAGACAACCAAGCAGATGAATAAGACAGATATATGAAGGTAACACAAAGAGAAATGAGAAAAAAAAACTTTTCAAATTTGTGACCTCTAAAAAAAACAGAATTTGTTGATTTCCTTACCTATAATCTATAGGTTTTTCAGGCCAAGAACTCATGACTTCCTCCAGAGGTTGTTTATACGAGAAGGTATCTTCTTATATAGCCATGGGAGAAGAGGTTTGTACCTTCTCATATAGCCATGGGAACAAAGGTTCGTACCTTCTCATACAACCATGGGAACAAAGATCAGTGGACCTCGTGGGATTCCTCCTTGTTGTCCCCGGATTCCTTTTCAGTCGTTTAAAAGGGTCGAGTGTTGGATTTCTTGAGCACGTGGTCATTCTGCTGAGTGTTGGATTTCTTGAGCATGGAGTCGTTTTGTCCAAGAGGTTGCAGCCTAAGAATGGGGTCTTCCTCATCATAATTATTTACTCAGTATTTTTGCTTCACCATGGCCTGAATTAGATGGCATGCATCTTACCCTTCAGATAATCTTCGAGACTGCAATTAAATTGTGTTCTTCTATAAGTTAAGTTGTTTTACATACGGTGGAGCATGAAGCCGCGACTCCATGCAACATTTCGAGTGGACTACTCTACCCTTCAGTGTTGTCATTAGTGCATTTTCGTTCCTATCTTTCGTGAACCTACAACATATCAGTTGTAGTGTCAAAAAATTGATTTTTTTTGCAGCATTGTCAGATTGCAATCAATATATGATACCCACTAAGATAATTGTTTTTTATTAAATAATTTTTATTTTTGACAATTGAGTTAAAAAAAAAACTTACGGCATGGAAATAAAGTCAAATCAAACCAATCTCAGCCAATCCAAAATTATATTTCGGAAATTGTATAAATAAGAAAATAATTTTGTTTTTAAAAATAAATAGAATTAATATAGAATTTGAGAAAAAGTGAATGAATTAATAAGTGGTCAAGCAAAAAGCACCCTTTATTGTAGCAAATTGCACTAACTAATGGATAGTCAAAAGGTGTTGACCACGCAGCGAAAGCTATAGTCCCTGCCTTGGTCGGAAAATATGTGAGTAATATTTCTACATATGTAGTATTGTAATTGAAAATATGTGAGTAATATTTCTTAATATTTAGTCCTTCTATGACATAACAAAAATTTCCTATTTTCATTCCATATAATCTTTGGTTCAACGTAGATAATCTCAAAGTTTGTTGTTTGAAATAGTTAACGTTTGTGGTATAACTGCTCACTTATCTTTGGAGATCAGAGACTACAATGTAATGTATTCTCTAGAAGAGATATGTTTTCCAGATTTTCAAGAATAGAAAAGTTGCACCAAAAACTTTTATTGATTATCGAGGAAAATTTTCAAAGGAATTTTCTATATCAATCATTTCTGATACTAGGGAGAGTGCACAAAAAAAATGAAATTGTTGGTGTTGTTGGGTGTTGGGTTTTATCCCAATAGACAATTCCAACTACAAATTCTTCCCTTGAAAACCATGATTCTACATCTCCATGTGTAAGATCTTTGGAAGATAAAGCCCACAATCTCTATAGTTCTGTTGTTTTTGATGTGGGAAAAAAGAGTACTCATGAATGTGTTAAACAAAACAATAACAATAACATAGACATATCAGAGAATGATAGGAATAGGAAAAAAAAACTAATGGTAGAAGGTCTTCTTCCAGAACAGAAACACAAAACAAAAATCTTTCCAAACTGCCTTCATCTTCATATTCTAATGATAATTATGATTTAGAGCCTGTTAATGGAAACATGTGTGCTTCTCCAACTAGTTTGTGTGAGTGAAATCGAGAAAAAAAATGTATCTGGTCTGTACATATGGACTTTCCTGTACCAGAGAAAGAGTAAAAGAATCATCATTGGCATTTACTCATCCTACCACACAACAACAAATTCTTATATGGAAGAAAACACCCAAAACGGTCTTCTTTTTAAAAAAATTAGGGCAAGAAGTCATGGAAGAAGAAAACATATAATTTCTCTTTGCCAAATCCTAGGTTGCATCAGGTAATTGCTTTAGGAAACATAATTTTATTGATGTGATTCAATACTTTTACTTGTGCTAGTATTTTCCTTAAAAGTCTCTCATATTCCTCTGTTATTGATTGCATTGTTTTCTCCTCTACTATAAAACTATACAAGTTTGATAAATAAAGGACTCTCCATTCTCTTATCATTTCAAATAGTATCACCCTTCACCAACTTGATAATAGTATCATTGCTTCCACTATTATAACCTAAGAAATAAAGAGAAGCGAAGCTCACTTCTCCCCATGAAACCAATGCCAACTAAACTATATCACAAAAATCCCCACTTTATAACTAACTTCAGGAATTAAAACTTCACCCAACCCAACCCCAAATTTATATACCGCCAACAGTGCCACGAATAGAGAATTAACAACACACAGATTTATGATGGAGTGTTTGTTTTATTTTAATCTAATTTGTGATATGACAGAAAATAACACTTCACTTCATTATACTTCATTATAGCACCTGGTAGCCATGAAATTTGGAATTTAGGATGGTATATAGTGAATGAGTTTGGAATAGTTTTCAACACGAGATTACAGAGACTCAGAGGGATTTCTATGTTTTGGCAGAAAAGAAACGTTGAAGAATAACAAAACTCATATTCAGCTGGAGAAGAAATAATAAGAATAATAATAGCCTGCAAAGTAGTAAATGAAGTCTTGCTAAAGGTAAGTGTTAGCTGGACCCTACTGAGGTGCTTTCATTCAGTGATCCTTCCCCAATCTTGGTCATTCCCCTCACTCAATTTTATTCCATCTCGATCTAGAATGACCATACCAAACTAACTAGTCCTTGCAGAACCCCTATGTCCAATAAGTTGGAAGACTGACTAGCAAGATGCGCCAGAAGGTGGGTTCCCAATTTGCATATGTAGGTCGGTCTATATATTCGAGAACAAGAAACATATCTATAAAATATTTATCCAATTATATTGAAAACAATACTAAAAATTTAAAAAGAATTTTAATTAATAAAAATTTAGAATGTAAAATTCACATAGTTTAACATTTTAAAAATTGGATCTAGTTTGAAATGGATTTAGTCATTAGTGATTTGATCAAGTATGCGCTTTCTCACATTGACTGATGTTTATTTTCTATCATTTACCTTGCCACCTGTCATGCCCATGTTTTCTCCAAGGTAGGGTGTTTCCATGTGTATTTTCCGCCATGCATTCTTTACACACGACTTAATCCTTATTGATTCCTCTGTTCTACAGCTCCATATATTGCCTGATTACAGGATTTGGGTTCACGATCATGAATTAGAGGACGGGACAGAGTACAAAGACTCTGGTGGGATGGAACCACCTCAACTTTAATCTCTGGTTCAAAAAAACTATGGAGAACTCCTCACACTTATATCGTCTGTACAAAGCCGGATGCTAATCATCAATCATAGATGTTGCAGGAGCAATGAAGGAATCCATGGAAGGGGGATAGAATGAAAGAATTGATATATGTGCAGTGGCAGCGTTGGTTACTACTCGATGCTCAACACTCCTGAATCTCCCATTGCTCACAACCTATTTATTTTACACAAACAATTAGAAGCTTTATTTATGAACACCATCAAGTTTTAAAAGGTTCAAGGAAATTAGATTAAGTATAATAGACTAGATGTGCTTTGCAGCCTTTACTGACCTGCAATTGATCTTCCAAGTTGACGACAAAGGCGTTAGGTATGGGTTCTACAATGACCCACTTTCCAAATTTTAGTACTTGCAAGCCGCTGACATCCCCCTGAATTAGAACTGTGATGGCACCTGGATCTGAATGCCCTGCTACTCCAAGGGTAAGATCTGGATTCGGGCATGGAGGATAGTAATTTATAGTAATCTCGATTGACCAAATATGTGTTTTCTCTCCATGATATATTTAATTTTAGATATTCTTGAAGTAACATGACGGTTTTCAAATGTCATTTAGTTTCTTTAGAACACGGTTTTGTATATAGTTTTTCATATCCTTTATGTCTGTATATTTATCATTGCATCTCTAAAGTGTTTTTCTTACAGAGAGGTTGTAGGAAAATACACTGAGGAGTTGAGAACACTAGGCCTAAAGCTACTTGATTTCTGAAGCTCTAGGGCTCGATTCTGATTACTTATATAATTTTTTTGGAAAAGACAACCAAGCACATGAATAAGACAGATATATGAAGGTAACGCAAAGAGAAATGAGAAAACAAAACTTTTCAAATTTGTGATCTCTAAAAAAGATAGAATTTGTCAATTTCCTTAGCTATCGGCTGCAATTTTTTCAGGCCAAGAGCTCATGACTTCCTCTAGAGGTTGTTTATACGAGAAGGTACCTTCTTATACAGCCATGGGAACAGAGGTTCATACCTTCTCATAGATCCATGGGAACAGAGGTTCGTACCTTCTCATACAGCCATGGGAACAAAGGTCAGAGGACCTCGTGGGATTCCTCCTTGTTGTCCTCGGATTCCTTTTCAGTCCTCTAAAAGGGTCGAGTGTTGGATTTCTTGAGCACGTGGTCATTATGTTGAGTGTTGGATTTATTGAGCATGGAGTTGTTTTGTCCAAGCGGTCACAGCCTGAGAATGGGATCTTCTTCATCGTAATTATTTACTCAGTATTTTTTCTTCACCATGGCCCGAATTAGATGGCATGCATCTCACCCTTCAGATAATCTTTGAGACTGCAATTAAATTGGGTTCTTCTATAAGTTAAGTTGTTTTACATACGGTGGAGCATGCAGCCGTGGCTCCATGCAACATGTCGAGTGGACTACCCTACCCTTCAATGTTGTCATTAGTTCATTTTTGTTCCTATCTTTTGTGAACCTACAACATATCAGTTGTAGTGTCGGAAAATTGAATTGTTTTGCAACATTGTCAGATTGCAATC
Organism: Picea engelmannii; assembly: GCA_009831015.1. NCBI lineage: Eukaryota > Viridiplantae > Streptophyta > Pinopsida > Pinales > Pinaceae > Picea > Picea engelmannii. Next base: position 37,536 of record ML801460.1, on the reverse strand, counting down.
AATATAGAATACCCACTAAGATAATTGTTTTTTATTAAATAATTTTTATTTCTGACAATTGAGTTTAAAAAAAAAACTCACAGCATGGAAATAAAGTCAAATCAAACCAATCTCAACCAATCCAAAATTATATTTCGAAAATTGTATAAATAAGAAAATAATTTTGTTTTTAAAAATAAATAGAATTAATATAGAATTTGAGAAAAAGTGAATGAATTAATAAGTGGTCAAGCAAAAACCACCCTTTATTGTAGCACATTTCACTAACTAATGGATAGTAAAAGGGTGTTGACCGCGTGGCGAAAGCATAGGTCATTTTGTTTTTTTACTTACATTTCCAACACACCATGATATGTGATTTAATATGCCTCACTATCGAATTTATGTTTCTTATATATGTATTTATTTGCATCAAAATGACAAACTCACTCTATAAGAAGATAACTTTGGTTATCATGAGGGATGAGGGAGTTACACATACAATGGTCAATACTACAACCAACACACACGTATTTCAAAACTTATAATGTCAGAATAAAATATCTTACAAAATATGTAAAGAAAACTGGCTAGAAGTTTGTTAAATGAAGTTTGTAAAAGAAAACTGACTCGAAGTTTGTTAATAAGCAACGATAAAATCAAGAAACATGACAAGCCATAGCTTCGCGATCATTAGGTAACATTTCTCATCCTCTTATGGTCATGGTACCCACAAACAATTTTATCTTTGGTATATATAGTCCAACTAACCGGAGTAATTAAATCATGAACCTGTGGGGTATATAATTTTCAGTGATAATGAACATAATGATGGAATTTTCACATCATCTTCAAAAAATTATTAAAATTAGGGAATGTTACGGGGAACAACTGTATCCAAGGAATTACTCTTAAATATTCCTTCTTGGATTGGAGTCATCCAACATGTTTATGAAATTGGATGTAGAATTTTTATAGCAAGTTTGGTGAAATGCATTTACAAGAGAAAACACAATGCTTTAAATGTAGGGTTTAAATTTAGGGTAATATAAATGTAGGGTTTAAATTTAGGGTAATATAGTTAGGGTTTATAACCGGGTAAAATCATGAAGCTGGGTAACACTTTCGTGACAATCGGGTCTCCAAAATTTCTAGCGGCATTTTTTCGGCCGAACAAATGTTACTTTCGGCCGAAATATTTTTCGGCCGAAAATTTTCACGTCAAATTTAACGGTGCCATCAAAATTCATGTACAATGTTTTTTGAATGAATTATTTTCCCGCGGTAAGAATATTTC
>ML801460.1:22781-36046 GCA_009831015.1 Picea engelmannii | reverse complement strand
AGATAGATACATGTTGTAGAAAAACACGTGTTTAAAATATGCAACGTTTTCAACTTGGTCAACTTAAAAAAATTCTAGAAATTATAATATTCATCCATTAGATTCAAAATTATAGTCATAATAAAATAGAGTCTCTCTAGATTTTTGTTGTATATTTCATTTCTTAAAAACATAATTTTAATAACAGATACATTGTTGTGGAAAACAATAACTCATTATCATTCATTTCATATTTAACGAACATACTGTTAAACAATTGTCAAATTGACATATCAAATCTTGATAAAAAAAATTAAAAAATAGTCATTGGAAAGATAACAAAATTATTTACAAGTTTTGTTTTTACTGTAAAGTGAAATTCTAAATAAAAAAAATACTTTTGTATGCCATAAGTTGAAGAACTTGTGAAAATACAGTTTTTTTGGTCATAAAACAAGCAAAAGTGTTACCCAGCTTCATGATTTTACCCAACCATTATGGTTATATAATATATAATTAAAATATTGTATATATAGTTAAAGCTAAAAAATTAACATTCAACTTATACAACATTAATGAGTGTTGTTTTTGTTTGATGTTTATGGATCTATAGAAAAGAGAACTAAATACGTCTTAGTGTTCTTCAAGATTGTTCTGCAACGAAAACGTTCCAGATATATATCAATATCGGAATTGGATATATAATTAAGGATGGTATGCGACCTAGTAAATCTCTTCTAGAGAGTCGGAGACCACCACACCAATTTCTTCTAACTCTTCGAGTGCAAATCTACACCAAGAAATCGATGATTTTTTTCTGCAAAAGAAAAGTTCCAGAGATGTATTGATAGTGAGAATTTTTATGTATTCAATTTTTTGGTTGACCCAACTATAGATAAGCGAGATTTGTGGAAGCGTCGATTTGATTCTTAGTGCATTTTGTATGGATTTAATTGATGGTCATTTAGAAAGAACGAGAGTGCTGAGTAATTAGGTTTTGTTTTTTGCTACAAAATTGTAGTGGTTATAAATACTTCATCTATGATATGATGAAATGTATCATATATGAAGTAGGAATAATCATTGTAATTTGGTCGCACAGAACAAAACCTAATTCTGCTAACAAAAGAAACCAGATTTACCTGCATAAAGTCCACAATATATTGTAAATGGGAAAGATTAGGGTTAGGGTTTCGGAGGAATGATTGCTTGATCAATGAAATTTTAATAGATAGAGAGGAATATAAAAGAAATGGAATACATCTAATCAGAAAACCAAACCAAATGATGAAATTTAATAAAGAGAAAGAAATATCAACAACATTTGCTAACATGTTTGTTGAACATCCTATGCGATTAATGTTCTTCCTTTAAGATTGTTCCCTCCGTTCCTCTCAAGTATTGCTTCATTGTACTCCTTTATGATACCTTAGTCCAATTATAATCAGTGTCTGCAACCACACAAAAAAGGGAAGAAATGGCAAATGTTTGTTTACATAAATGTGAGGCTCGAACAAGGAAAAAACTCCCATGACTTGAAACGATAAGGACAGGAAATGACGTGGGAATGGTAAAGGTAAAATGATCAACCATTGTATTGGGGATACAAACTGTAAAAATAAACACGACGGAATTCACAGTGAGCGGAATGTAGAGTAAAAACACACACACAAAGTAAAGGAAATCTAACATTATTTTTAAGTCTCCACAGTTTATTAAAAATGATATTCATATTAAAAATGCATGCACAACTGGTAAAGAAGGTGGAGCGGACAATGCCCAATTCACCCATGAGCAATGAACTCCTCGTAAAAAGGGGAATCAGACAAAGCCCCAGTAAAAAAACCTAAATGCAGTAAAAATTCAAAGCACAATAAAAATCCCAAATGCAATAAAACACCTAAATCTAAAGTGAATTGTCATTGTTATGATAATCACCTTAAACACCATTTTTAATGACGAACGAACATATTTTGTCATGCAAGGAAGTTAATGCTTGAAATCATCACATCTGTTCATTTCTTGTGATGATGAAGAATATTCAGAGAATATGAGATCGTTTCAATTAAAATCATGTCTATGACTAAAAGCCCATTAATTTTGGCCATTTCCAATAGTGTGTGCTTTTCAGCATAAGCATACTATCATCCATGCATAATGCATATTAAAAAACTATTTTTGATATAACCTTTAACATGAGAACCATGCATATTGCTTATTAGTCCCTTTCAGAGGGACTATAATTATTGATCACTCGTTGACTCACTATTAATTCTTTGCTTGACTTAAAATTTTCATTTATTTGAAATGCTTAATTTAGGAATTTTTTTATTGTAATTAAAATAAATTAAAATATATATATTTATCTACCATATTATTGGTTGAAAAATTGAACATCTTATTTCTGAGGTGACGACATGCATTAAAAATATATTTGTATGTTAATAAATATATACATCCACCCATATTGGAGCCCAGATGCCATTAAGTATGAAAGTCTTATTACCCAGTTGACGTCGTGCACTGAAAATACATATGTACATTAATAAATATATATGTGCACTTAGATTGGAGCCCGATTTCCATTAAGTCTGCTCTCTTGACTAGATAACAAGAGGAACCCATCTACCACGCTAGATTTCGGGCCACTGGGTCCTCCAATAGATGAATTTTCTTTTAGATAAGTGAGGGTTCAATCTGATAGATCAGGCTATCAGGGTTTCAGGCACCCGGGGTTCACTTTGCAACAGACTAGAAAAAAAAATGATTTGACTGCAAATAAGGAAGTACGAGTTCACGTGAATTTTGTTGGATATGTCTTTTGAACCTCCACGAAATGGTGGCACTTTCAGTGTAATTTAGTCCCCGATGAAGGGACTGTATGTAATGTACCCAGCCTCCTATCTAGGTACCGCGCTATGATACCAATCTGTAATGTAACCATGTTATCAATATGCTTTGATACCAATTTGTAACGTACCCATCTTCCTATATGGGATACAACTCTGATACAAATTTGTAATGTACCCAACTTATTGTTGAACAATGTCACTCCAAAAAAATCTAGTGCATAGATTATACTCTATAACGTTAATCTATGCAGAATCTTGTGAGGTAACGTGCACAATCCCAAGCTAGATCATGCCACACAAATTTTCCTCTCTAGACACTAAATATAACAACGTAATTAACACATAATACAATTGCGTGCACAAAAAGAACTAAATATGTGTGTGGCACCAGAGTGGTTATGTGCGTAGTAGTAATCATGTGTTCAAAGTGGTTGTGTGTGCAATATATTTGTGTGTTATGAATGATTGTGCACGCAATTGTATTATGTGTTAATTATGTTGTTATAACTAGTGTCTAAAGAAGAAAATGTGTGAGAGCACGATCCAACTTGGGATCATGTGTGTTACCTCACGTGTTTCTATGCATATTAATGTGATAGTGTAGAATCTAAGCACTAGATTTTTGTTAGTGATGGTAACGAGGTACATTATAGATTGGTATAAGAGATGTATCCCAACTAGGAGGTTTCGTACATTACATATTGGTATCAGAGCATTTTGTAGTGCTGGTAAAGGGGGACATTACAAATTAGTATTAGAGTTGTATCCCAGCTAGGAGGTTGGGTACGTTACAGATTGGTATCAAGGCATATTGGTAATGTGGTTACTTTACATATTGGTATCAGAGAACGGTACCCAGCTAGGACGCTAGGTATGTTACAGATTGGTATCAAAGCTCCAGTTCAACACTGAGCCTACATGGGTCATGTATCTACTTAAGGAAAAAATTGTACTGGTAAGTGGATGAATTTGGAATTACAGTGTAGCCATGGTGCACTTAAAATAAGAATGTGCAAGTGTGCACACTAAATTTTAACATCTTGGGGTGCGATGTTGGAAATGCGCAGAAAACAATGGTGCATGTGTGTGCACACTAAAATTTGGGGTTGCGCAGAGAAATTTTTTTGTTGCATGTGTAATATTGATACGCAATGTATATGTTGAATATGAACATTGCACATTGGTACATGTTGAATACCAATGTGCACACGAGATTCAAAAGAAAGAAAGAAAGAGTAAAGGGGTATTTGGGTGAATTCCAAATAACCATAATTTACTGTGCAAGACTCATAAATTCACAAGGGAGCAGTAGATGAGAAAGTTTTGGATAGAGGAGTCAAATTATTCACCCAGAAATTTTGAATTGGGACGTTAAAATAATCCAAGAAATCAAAAGAAAATATTTTGACAAAATGGTGCATATTTTTCATAAATTCGTTGCAAGAATTTGTCTAACAAATCTTATTTCCTACACATTTTGCGGAATTAACAACAATTAGATTAGGATGGAATCAAGATAGAGAGTCAAAATCATGGAAGATGCACAAAGAACTTATAGCCATGATGATTAATTCAGGGGTTTGTATATTGGTTGGGTATTGATAGTACATAATCCAATGAGCATAAAGAAGGCAAGGAGGAGCGCATAAAATTGCTAGAAACCCTAAAGGGAATGCAAAAAGATGTCAAAAGATATAAAGTTGATAATGAGAGGCTTATGAAAGCCAAGGAGTAGCAAGATGGCTTCAATATCAAGTTGATGAAAATATTGGACATAATAGAAAACAAAATGGATAAGGATACAGAGTCAAGTAGTTCAAGGAGTCGCATGTCCCACTATGAGAGAAAAAAACAAAGAAGTGTTGATAGGCATTACCATCACTCAACAAAGAATTCATTTAGGAAAGCACATAGTAGCTCAAGTCCATCTCCTATTAGAAATAATAAGAGAAGGACTGGCATGGATGAGCTACAGGGAGAAATGAATAAGATCAAGCCTTCTACTTTTGATGGTTAGCACAAGAAGGATGAAGATGCAAAGAACTAGATGTTGGGAATGAGGGAGTACTTCCAGCTGCATAATTACTCTACACAGGAAGAAGGGGGAATTTTCATCTATCATCTAAAGGGAAATGCATCAATGTGGTGGGATCAGTTCGTGCAAGTGCAACACATTGATGATAAGAAGGTTACTTGGAGAGAGTTTAAAAGGTATTTTCAAAAGAAATACTTAACCAAGTGATAATATGACAAGAAAATGAAGGAGTTATTTGAACTCAAACTTGGGAGTATGACAAGAGATGAGTATGAAAGAATATTCTTAGAGCTTTTGAAATATGTTGCATTCATCAAGGATAGCAAGTTGAAATTCAGAGGTACATGAGTGGGCTTCCATTAGGTACAAGATGCAATATGATGACCCCAAGAAATTGGAGGAAACCATAAGGTGACTTAAATGTCCCTATGATCAACAAAGGGGAAGACCGACTTTCCAAAAGGCTTGGGAAGACAAGAAGAAAATCAAGATAGAACATAGGAAAAAGGGGACTAAGCCAAAAAAAATTCATAAATACTTATCAAGAACAACCAACTCCCAAGGAGCCCAGAATGACTGAGACAATGGGGTAAATACCAGAACAACCACATTGTTGGGGTTGTGGGGGAGACCACATGTATAGAGATTTCACTTAGGAAAGTGAAAAAGTGAGGACTGTTCACAATGCACAACAAGATGGAAGAAATGTGCCAAGGATATATGTAGCCCTAAATAACAAGAAAGTTGAGTTTCAGTCGCACATGATTGAAGTAGAAGGTAAGATTAATGACCAACCCATTACTATTTTAATTAATTCAGGAGCTAGTCATAGTTATCTAGATCCTAAGATGGTGGAAATATTCCAATTGCCAAGAAGTGAGCTTGGGAAACCTTGGTTGGTGTAGTTAGCTACAAAAGAAAAAAGGAAAATTAATGAGATATGAATGGGCTGAGCAGAAAAGTTGATTTGAATATCATACCTTTGGGATCTTATGATTTCTTCATTGGTATGGATTGGTTGGACCAACATCCTGTCATTATAGACTGCTACAATAAGGCATTTACTTGTTTGGATGAGGAAGGAAATTTAAGAACAGTTCAAGGCATTTCAGGTGTTGTAACTATCAGAGAAGTTTCACCCTTGTAGTTGAAGAAAAGCTACAGGAAAGGATGTCAATTATTTGTAGCGCACATGGAGGAGACACCTAAGGATAAAGTATCAAATGTTGAAGAATGCATTGTAGTAAAAGAATTTGAAGATTTCTTTAAATAAATATCACGGTTTCCACCAAAAAGAGATATTGATTTCTCTATAAATTTGATGCATGGAGCATCCATCGTATCTAAGACTCCTTATAATATGAGTACACCAGAGATGAACGAATCGAAAATGCAACTTGAATAGTTTTTGAAGAAGGGATATATACGCCCAAGTGTGTCACCTTGGGGTGCCCCAATATTGTTTGTGAAGAAGAAGGATTTTATGTTGAGGATTTGTATTGACATAAGGAATTTGAACAAATTAATAGTAAAGAACAAGTATCATTTTCCAAGGATAGATGACATCTTTGACCAACTGAGGGGTGCACAGATAATTTCAAAGATTGATCTCAAATATGAATATCACCAAGTGAGAATTAAAGAAGAAGACATCAACAAGACTTCCTTGAAAATGATGTATGGCCATTATGAGTTTACAGTAGTTCCATTTGGGTTGTCAAATGCACCAGTTGTCTTCATGTGTTTGATGAATGGTATTTTCAGAGAATACTTAGATAATTTTTTCATTTTATTTTTGGATGACATACTTATTTACTCAAATTATGAAGAATAGCATTAGCAACACTTGAGGATGATGCTACAAGTTTTGAGAGAACATCAATTGTATGCAAAGTTGAGCAAGTCTCGTTCTACCAGACGCAGATTCGTTACTTGGGTCATATCATTTCATAGGAAGGGATAGTTGTGGACCTATAGAAGATAAAATTCATTGAAGTATGGCCAACACCAAGGGATGTCGCAAAGGTGAGGTCCTTCATTGGACTTTCAGGGTACTACATAAGGTTTATTGAAGACTTCTCAAAGATTGTGCATCCAATTACATCCTTGCAAAATAAAGGTGTGAGATTTGAATAGACTCTGGATTCTGTAAGGAGTTTTCAACACTTGAAGAGTTTGTTGACAAGTGTGACAATTTTGAGAATTGATGATCCTAATGAATACTTTGATGTGTGCATGTATGCATGCAAGGAACGACTCAGTGGAGTCCTTAGTCAGAATGGGCATGCAGTAAGCTATGAATCAACAAAATTAAAAGAGCATGAAAGGAACTATGCTACTCATGATTTGGAATTGACAACCATAGTGCTTGCCTTGAATATGTGGAGGCACTGCCTCATGGGAAAAATATTTGAGTTGAGGATAGACCATAGTGGTCTGAAATATTTGTTTGGATAGCCAAGTTTAAATGTAATACAAAGCATGTGGTTAGAATTCTTTGGTGAGTATGACTTTTCTATCAAGCATATCAAAGGAAAGGAGAACAAGGTGGTTGACACACTCAGAAGGAAGGTGCATGAGATGAATGCTACAACCATTAGCATGTAAAAATAATATTTGAGTGATATAATTTTAGAGGTTTCCAAATCCGATCAGCGCTATGTGGACATAAAGACAAATTTATAGCAAGGTAAATTGCAACAAAAATTTGAAGGTTATGAGCTAAAAAATGATGGAATCCTCCCATCTAGGTGCATAGTTTATGTACCAAATGATCAAGAGTTGAAAAATATTTTATTGTTAGATATGCATAAATTTCCTTATGTTGGACACCCATGCTACTAGAAAACAATTGCAGTGATAAAAAAGAAATACTATTGTCTAGGCATGAAAAAGAAGGCTGCTAATTTTATTGCTAGATTCCTTGAATGTCAAAAATTCAAGGTTGAGCACAGACATCCAACTGGTTTGATACATCATTTCCCCATTCCTGAGTGGAAGTGGGAAGTTTTGACCATGGACAAGCTCCCTAGTACTGTTAAGCAACATGATTCCATTATGGTAGTGGTGGACAAGCTTATTAAAGATACCTATTTTATTCTAGTGAAGTCAACTCACAAGGCAACCAACATTGTTGATATATACATGAGAAAATTTTCTAGGATGCATGGTGTACCTAAGATAATTGTGTCTGGTAGAGATCCCAAATTCACATCGAATTTTTGGAAATGGCTATTCAAAGGATTTCGAACAAATATGAATTTTAGCACAGCCTATCACCTTGAGCCAGACAGACAAACATAAAAGGTAAATCAAGTGATAGAAGATATGATAAGAATGTATGTGATGGACAAACCAATGCAGTGGGAAAAATATTTACCTTTGGTTGAGTTTGATTATAATAATGGGTATCAAGCATATCTAAATATGAGTCCATTTAAGGCACTTTATGGTAGAAATTACAACACACTAGTGAGTTGGGACAACCCAACAGACCACACAGTGGTTGGGCCAAATCTGCTTCGAGAAATGGAAGAGAAAATGTTGAAGATAAGACAGAATTTAAAGGTTGCCCAAGACAAGCATAAAAGTTGTGTAGACAAAGGTAGAACCCACTGAGAGTTTAAAGTGGGTGACCATGTGTTATTGAAAGTAAAAGCAAGACGTAGTTTCCTAAAGTTGGGAAATTTTTCTAAGTTGGCAGCACGCTACTGTGGAACATTTGAAATCATAGATAGTATTGGTCATGTCGCATATATGCTTGCATTTCTTGCATCCTTGTGTATTCATAATGTTTTCCATGTATCTTTGCTCAAAAATTACATAATTGATGCTAATCATGTCATTGATTGGAATGTGATTTAGGTCAGAAGACGATTTTCGAGTGTGACCTGTTTTCATATTGGATTGGAAAATCAAGAAGCTCCCAAATCGAGCCATGGAGCTAGTAAAGGTCCAATGGACTTGGTATTGTCCTGAGGATGCAACTTGGGAGCGCGAGGATGCTATGCGAGTAGAGTACCCGCATCTTTTTGAAGACTTGTGAAGTTTTTGTATGTACATATGTATATAATGCATTGAGGAAAATGCATAAATAAGGGGGAGGGGAATGTAATATCCCTAATTCAAACCCTAATTGTAAATGAAATTGAAAATGTACATTTAGGCTGGTGAGTCATTGGCACCAAGTGTTGGCTCAGTTTTGCATGAACCTGAAATTGTAAATGCACATTTAGGCTGGTGAGCCATTGGCACCAGCTTTTGGTTCAGTTTTGTGTGCACCTAAGTAGTGCATGAGGATTGTTTTCCAAAGAAAGAGCACCTTGGACTAAGGAATTTTGTTGATTATCAAACCTTAGCTTGGCATTAGGAATCCTTTTTCCTTAGTGGAGTTTAAGCCCCAACTCGGGGGTGATTTGTTGATGAAAGTATATGAGAAACAAAGTCTATGGATGGGAGGAATGTTTGAGCTCTATGCGTAGTTGGTGACTCTTTATGAAAAGATAAATGTTCTTTATGTGTTTGTCTAATTTATTGTGTGCTTATTTACCTATGTATGATATATGTTTATTTCCTGTATGACGCTGCATATAATTAATTATCGTTATTTTGTATGATGTTGTTTGTACATGTAAGCATGATGTTGTTATGCATTATTTATTGTCGCACGTGCAGAGTATGACAGTTATTGAGTTTCCTGTTAGTGAACTTTGTAATAATGGTCATGAGTTTCGAGGAAAGGTTAGAATGGTCGTGCGTGTAGGGAAACAATTTGTGCACGTAAGAGGCTGGAATCGTTGTGCTCATGGGAAAGAAATTCATGCGCACAAAAAGAACTGAATCTGCGTGCAGCACCAGAGTGGTTTCACTTGTAGTAGTAATCATGTGTTTAGAGTGGTTCGCCTTGTATATTTGTGTGTTCGGAATGATTGTGTGCCCAGTTGTATTATGTGTTAATTTTGTTGTTATATCTAGTGTCTAAAGAGGAAAATTTGTGAGAATGTGATCCAGATTGGGATCATGTGCGTTACCTCATGTGTTTCTGCACAAAATAATGTTGTAGTGTAGAACCTACACACTCGATTTTTGTTAGTGTTGGTAACGGGGCACATTAGAAATTGGTATCAGAGTTGTATTCCAGCTAGGAGGTTGGGTACATTACAGATTGGTATCATAGTTGTATCCCATATAGGAGGTTGGGTACGTCACACTATAGTTATCAGTCACTCGTTTTAAATAACTTGTATGCACATTTGTAGACACTTGAATTTTAGGCACATAAACAACCGGATTGGAAGAAAAATTTAGTGCTACCTCCCTATTGTGCCATCTTTGTTGAGAGTAAGTTTGACCCTTTGATACATTTGGAAGTGTATAGACTTGAAATATCAAAGCATACATCATAGTTTTTGGATCCAAGGTTGATCCTTACAAATTTCCAATCTGTGTGTCAAACCGAATAGTTGTCTATGACATTCCCAGAGAGCTACAATCCTACCTTGGATTTGTTTGGGGATGTCTAGAAATGCTCCAGACTGAACCATATGTTCCTGAATGGAACACACAACCCAACCATTATTCCCACATCCTCAGTTGATAGACGAACCCATGACAAGGGGGAACTATGTAGATGCATTCATAAAGTCTCTTTCACCACCCCTTGAAGACAAGATAGCTTTGGAATATCATCATTCCTGAAGTTTCATTTACACTCAACCACTCGGTCCAAATTAGGTGCTATAAGTTTCACATAAGGCCAGAATGGTAACCTGTAAAAAAATAAAACACAACCCAAAACTAAGCTCTTGGGCATTGAGAACCCATTAGTTCAGAGATAAATTTAGCGGGCATTCGTCTTCTTACCATTCTAGCACCCAGGAGAAGAAAATCTCAAGAAATGTAATGAACAAGTACAAAACCCAATACATCAGTCACTGTTGATCATCAAGATGATATGGACTCTCTATCTCTCTAATGGAGGAATATTTGAAAAAAATAAGAAAAACAACTACATTTATCAGCAAAATACAGAGACAAGGCCATGATTACACAACTGGTTAGCAATTCCACTCATTCCACTATTGGGTTTTACTAAAACAAAATATTAAAGCAACCCAGGTGAAAAAAGAAGGGAATTGGGTACTTACAGAGGATATCCCCCTTCCTTCATAGGCCTTAGGTCAGCGACCCAGGCCCAAATGCCATTCTTTTACATTGGTTCATAAACAGTAAGGAAAGCTCATAATGAAATCCCATACAGTGAGGAAAGAAATGGGAAATAGAGTTTTGTTTTTTCACTTTTGTTTCTTCAATAGGTTTCTGATTGATTTCAAAAGCCTTACAAAAATTGTAGCAATGAATGACTTACTGTGTGGAGAGAAACAAAGCCCACATAGGTTGATGTTGTATCTTAGGGGTTAGTTTTGAAAACAGGCTCAGTGTTGGCGATTCTTCTATAGTGGGAAATGTTGTGTAATTCTCCTCTCGTTGTGTGAATATACCCAATGATAATTCACTAAATTGGACCTTTTGAATGGATATGTGTTCCCTCCCTGCGTACTATGTGTGCTTGAATAGATGTTGAGTGGGAAGCCATTAATGCCAGCCTGAGGAGATACATGCAAATGTGAACTCATTCCAAGTTTGGCCCTAGCACCAAGGAGAGAGATAGAACCATCAATTGACCAAGTGTAATGGCTCGCATGTTGCATGCCATGGCTACTCATAGCTAGTACTATTCTTTTGGACACTTGGTATAGTTATTATGTTGCATGAAGGAATTGGGTTAAACCTAGAGAAAAGCATCGATATTTTGCAATTTGCCTGAAATATATTTTTTCCAACAAATATAATGAAGCTCCCTTTCCATGTCGATGGAACAAGCCATTTCTATGTTGAATTGGTCCACCTTCTTTGCAATCATCGACTAATCGAGCAAGATATTTTTATAATGAGATACAACATACTACGTATATTCAAGTTTTATGAATTGGTTTCTTCTATGCAAGTTTTATGAATCAGTTTCTTCTATGCAAGTTTTATGATTTTTGTTTTTAATGCGAGAATAAAATAATGGGAAAATGTGAAGCTACATAGTTAAGTTCAATACGGTTGTATCTTGGATCAATTGTTGGGAGACTTACCAACACAAACTACGATGTCTGGACACTCAAAGTCCCTATCAACTATCACGGGGCCATCCCACCCATCAACACAACAAAGACAACACATGTTTCCTTTCATACATGTTTTTTTATGTTTTAGTTTCTTGCTACGATAAAAAATGAAGATCTCGTGGCATCTCTTTCATAATTCGAGGCAAGCCCATGCACATGTTGCAGTAGAAATTACATGTAATTAATGATGACATCCCAATAATTGAAACTTGTCATGTGTAATACAAGGTCACTAACTAGGTGGGAAACACAAGCATACAAAAGCAGGTGCACCAACTGGTGAATGTAATTCACAAAATATTTATCATAACAATGCCTAATGATATCATTGTATCCCATCAATACGTATTCCATGATCGATGAACCAACAGAGTATCTTTAATGCAGGCGGTGGCGAATATGCAAATATCATGGTTTCCATTATGTCGAATGGTTTTCAAATTGGCAAAAGGGTTGACAACAGTCATGGACGGTTGTTTTTTGAATGGCTCTTTTCACTTTTGTTTTATTTCTCTGCTATACTCGATGATATCCCATATTTGCAATGTTCAATTTTTAGTACACGTCGATTATTGAGTTCTCACAGAGGGAAATTTCAATTGTTTGATTGATGTATCCCCACAATGATAATAACAAGACCATGTTGACGTGGTCTCCGTTGCAACTACTAGTGGTATATATTGATATCATACCTTGACATGGCTTAAAGCAAATGTAAGATGAGGAATATGGGCAAGTGTAGGAACATAGGCTTAAAGTTGATGCCTCGCCACTTCACTCGCAACATGAGTTTTGGCAAAATAGATTAATGTAGTTTTGGTATTGGTATAACCATCTTCAAGATGTTGACATACAATGTTGTGATTCAAATTTATGAGTGAATTCAAGTTTATGTGCCAAAAACTTTTTTAACATGAACCTAAGAACCATGTAAAATGAGTATTAAAGAAATGTGTAGGATGTAACCTTTAACATGAGAACCATGCATGATATTTATTAAAGAAATATGGTGGATGTAACCTTTAACATAGAACTAATGATCAAAATTTATAACAGTTGCCTTATAAAGTTTTGAAGTCAAATGGATGCTTTAAAACTTTTATGACAGACATCTTACCATGTTTTGATGTCAAATCAACTGTATAAAAATTCTTCTTAGTTATTGATATGATCAAAAATTATTGGAACTCCATATTTGAGTGATTGAGTGTGTATAATTACACT
>ML801460.1:8313-19878 GCA_009831015.1 Picea engelmannii | reverse complement strand
GAGAGAGTATGGTGTAGGTATCATCTCTTTTGAGTATTAATGTGTGTGTGTGTGTGTGTGTGTGTGTGTGTCAGTTAAGTTTTCTTTATGAATACTTAAACAAGATGCTACCTACACCATACTATAACTTTTGTTAGGCTTTCCTATGGCTCTTGACCTCGAGTGATACATTTCCTGAACACACCCTCCTTCAAGAGTTAACCTTTTAGATTTTATGGATGGATTGGAGACACAACACCAATCAAGAAACATCCTAAGTTAGGTAAACCTTCCTCAAGTTTTTCAACCAAAATATCCTAGTAGATTTGGTTGATGTTCCTCCCTTTTTCTTCAACTGTTAGCATCAATGTGATATATCACATTTGGGTTGGTAGAAGAATCAGGAAGTTGAAACCACGTTTGAATCACATCAAGACCAAGTACTCTCCTCCATAATCAGTGATTCAGAATGATGAATATCTAACCGTACACATGAATATGAATGACCCTTAACACTGCTAAGCATTTGGTTTTTTGGGGATCCTAAAAGAAAGAGCCTAGAAAGCTCCTTGTTTTCCATGGTTCAGTAACATTTCCAGGTTGTCTCATTGGAATTTGGGTGCAAGGATAGATGTTCAATACTCATTATCCACCTGTAATCTTGGTTGGATGGTTCCTTGTTTCAGGGGTTTGGAAGTAGGGTTGGGTAGTATGGTATGGTTTTTCCTCACCCATAAAGAAAAGAAGCAACAAATATATTAATTTCTATTTGTTAGGAGAGGGATGCCTTGATCAGAACCAAATAAGTTTTAGATATATGCTTTGACCGATAGGGATACACATTAGATATGCAATTCAGTGTTTTGTGAGGAAAAGAGATGTCTTATTGTGATCCCTTGTACTAGTAGGGGAAATACACCTTTATGTTCTCTCCTAAATAGTAATACAAAATATAAATCAATGATGGATTGGCTTTGATTGATGGACCAAATAGAGAAACCTTGTGAGGGGTTTCAAAGGTTGGGAAACAAAGTCCTCTAATTAGAAACCAATGTGCATTATTTCCCATTATTCATTCCAAATAATATGTGGGCCTTATGGCCTGGCCTTCAAGCATCAAAAGGGCTAGTTTGTTCTATCCAATTAGTTACTGATTCTTGCTCGTAAAGGTGGTAGGGATGTGGTTAGTCAATGGATTGTTGAGGGGAAGAAATCCATGAGACTGTTTGAGCAAGGCTTAGAAGCACCATGCCCTCCCTGTCAATATGATTCTTGCAACACTTCCTTTGAGACAGGTTAAGGTAGCATGATAATTCTTATATAATGAGTTTGTCGCTCCATTGACCTACCTATTGTGCTAGAAACAACCCCTCCCCTGTGATTTTCTTTTTATTCTTCTTAACTTAATTTTTCTTCAAAGTTGAAGTTATCATGAGGCCCCTCCTTTAATTTATTTCATCTTTTCAAGGTCCATTTTGACTAAGTCGAGATCATTCGCTCTTATAAAAAACCCTCAATTCACCAGCTCCAAGTTTTCGTTATCCTTGGACTAAACCATGCTTGAATATACCTTGGTTTTAGATCTTCATTTGGTGTTGATACAGACTATGTTGTTGGCCCAAAGTCTTTTAGGCATTGATACATCAACATAGGAACATCTTTCTGGCATCAATACATCGAGGATCAAAAGGATTTTTGGCCTTGATACATTGGCGATCAAAATACTTTCAAGTGCCAATATAGGGACCCTAAAACATTAAAATCAAACATGTGGGATGAGTTAGCACAATTAAAAACTGTACAGTTGTTTTCTTTTTGATTTGTGTACCCAAACGGTTATAATAACCTTTTAGAACCTCGGTCTTCACACCATTTGACACTGTTACAGCGTGAAGATTTTGTGTTTGCTTGAGATAGGTTAGAAGCGTATGATATGTACCACATTTTCATCCCCACATGTCCAATCCCTTGACTACCCTCTCATAGACTAACAAGTATGTCATGCCCTCCATGCACCTATGTATTTTTAGTACATAAATCATTTTAAAATAAATAACAAAAAAGGGGTAAATTATGTGAACAAGTGAGGGACCACACAATTTGGCTAACCCTCCACCTTCTAACCCCACTTTTTCTCTATGTTTACACTACACACTAGCGAGAGTTTCCACATTTACGAGTATACACACAACTCGAATTTCACCCCCTCAAATCATTGTCCTGTGCTTCACTATTTGAATTACCAAGCCAACGGTAGGGGTGTTATTCCCTTTTCGTAAGTCAAGGCTCACAACCATA
Organism: Picea engelmannii; assembly: GCA_009831015.1. NCBI lineage: Eukaryota > Viridiplantae > Streptophyta > Pinopsida > Pinales > Pinaceae > Picea > Picea engelmannii. The sequence goes on along the minus strand of ML801460.1, from coordinate 17,601 downwards.
AATAGATTCAGGCCCGACGGGTTTCTTCCCCCAACACAAATATATTCTCCTTCTCTTCATAGAAAGGAGTGTTCGCCATTCGAAAACCTCAATATCCCTTTGCCACAGGAGCAACCAATGCCCTGTTAGAGCTCGTGACCACAACACCATCAAATATCTTTTGAGCGTTAGGCTTATATTTTAGGTTCAAAGATAATACTTGGAACCTTTTATTGCACTTTTTACTTATTCCTTATAACCCTTCTCATACTTCAGATCATTGTGGCCACCATACCCAAAATCCATAGATGAGCATTTCTTTCCCCAAGGGTTATCATGTACCACCTCTTAATTTGCAGATTTTTATATGCTAACCAGGATAATTTTTGTGTCTTTGACATGGGTGATTCATAGGAAGGATCATGGCCACTTACCAAAGAAGGAGTGATAGAGACCCTATCATTGAGGCTTCATTAGAAAAAGAGGAAGACGAAGCAGAAGTCAACACCCCAAGCCCCATTTATGATGAGACCCTTTGTGTAATTGATAAATATATTGCATATCACTGGGGTGAGATATATCAGATCTCCACTAATGAGACTTTCCTAGAGTTGACGGAGGGGTACCAAGATCTAGGCATCTACCAAACAATCAGACGCTCCAGACTCCACAAGGTAGTTGGACACGCAATAGCCTTCCCTTGTACTAAAGTTATATCATGGATCATCAGACTTGATAATGTGGACAATAGACTAATAGTGGATGGACAAGGAAAGGAAGTTTCCTCCTTCAAAGAGTTAGTGCTTACAAAATACTATAAATTGCACTCACTGAAGACTGGATGAAGGAATTGCCTCTAAAACCCAAGGACAATATCAGGAAATGGTGGGCCCATGCAATAATTTCAACAAAAGATCGTTTGACGATTACCCAAAAAATCTCCTTAGAACTATCTACTAGTATGTAGTAGTTATTCTTTGTAGGTTATATGGAGAAGCAGATGCCCAGAAGTTTAGAGTATCATGGGTGCCCCTGATCCACTGAATTCATTGGGATAAATATGGCCATGGATGAGACGAGGGAATGGGAAGAAGATAACAATGACTCTCCTAAATTCCTCCCAAGGATGTCTGGAAGAGAAAGCCAATTGAACTACACAACTTTCACCAACTGTCAGAGAACAAGGAAAAGATTGGAGAAATATTTGAGAATCTCCCTCAATATGTGCACAAGGATACACACAACAACCTCCACTAAATTCATTGGGATAAAGATGGCCATGGATGAGATGAAGAAATGGGCAGAAGATAACCTCGATGCTCCTAGATTCCTCCCAAGGATGACTGACAAAGAAAGCCAATTTAACTACACAACTCTCACCAATTGTCAGAGAACAAGGGAAAGATTGGAGAAATATTTGAGAATCTCCCTCAATATGTGCACAAGGCTACACATAACAACTACCGCGCTAGAAATCAAGTTTAACTTTCCTCAATTTGGTGAGCTAGGCAATCCTAGACTAGATGAGCAAGTTCATATGAAGTTGGAAGAAGACATGCACTCCATTGATCGAGCTGCAGGAATTCCCCAAAGGGTTACCAACACCATGATGAGTGAACATTTGATAATACCTTCAAAGAATCAAAACTTAATTCACTCTTTTTAGCTCACACTAAGAAGGGATATGAAAAATCTATCTAAAAATTCAACAACCCATGAAGAGACTCTAGAAATCATGTTGTTTACTAGAGTGATATTAATCTCTACCTATCATGAAGTATGGATAACTTACATTAGAGACAAAGGAAAGGATCAACCAGGAAATTAACCTTAAATTGTAAAATATTAATTTTCTTTTGTAAAGTAGGAAAGAGACAAGATAGGGAATATCAAGAGTTTGTTACTATCACGTGGTAATTCAAGAAGTCCCAAGAAACAATTACAAATTCACTTGTATATGACAAACATAACCGACTTTGAAAGGGTTCTTACATTTTGTAAATTTGACTTTGAAAGGGCTCTTACATTTTGTAATTTTGGGAACTATTTTTTGAGATCTCAATAGCAAGAATCCCTTACGACCATTTTGGGGCCCTGGCCCACCCACTATGAATTACCAACGACCTATCTACTATGATGGATGAGTACTCTTTTTAAATAACATCATCGCCCACCCAAGCAAGCCAGCCGGTAATAGTAATGTAATTACCTCCGGGCCACAGATCCAATTCGATTTCTCAATAACTATATACATGCTAAGATGTGGACATTATTATTGGCTTCATAGATATTGTGGCATCAAGCATTAATAACTAGTGACCTTCATGCTTTATCATCTGCCAACCCTCAGAGCATCCTCCTCTATCTTTTGATTGCATGCTACAGTAACATATGCAATGATCTCTGAGTGCATAGAGTAATAACTGCTTTGTAAATCATCTTGTGGCCTTTGCAGGCAGATTGTGGATGCATACAATATGGAGATCAAAAATCTTGCTGTGAAGATATTAAGTTTAATCGCTGAGAATTTACACCTCAAGCCTGACTACTTTGAGCGGTCCTTTGGAAACAGCTACCAAAAGATGCGAATGAATTACTATCCAGCATGCCCAAGACCAGATCTTGTTCTAGGCATCAGCCCACATGCAGATGGAAGTGGCATTACACTGTTGTTGCAGGATGAAGAAGTCGAAGGTTTGCACGTCCTAAAAGATGACAAATGGGTGGCTGTGCAACCGATTCCTTATGCTCTAGTCATCAACATTGGCTATTTGTTAGAGGCAAAATCTTTATTCTGCCTTTTTATATTCTTGTGGTCAAATTCAAGGAACACAAATTCTCAAGTTTATCAGTTTTATATTGATACAGGTGATGACAAATGGGAGATACAAGAGCATACAGCATAGAGCAGTGACAAACAAGGACAAATCCAGACTATCCAATGCCGTCTTTTACAGTCCAGGATTCGATGCAGAGATTGGTCCTGCACCAGAGCTGATTGATGAAAGCCATCCCTGCTTGTTCAGAAAATTTATACACGAAGATCACATTAAATATTACATGTCTCACAAGCAGGAGGGAAAGACGTCATTCTATGAATACGCAGGTGTTTGAAACCTACTTTTCTGTCAAGAACTGCATCGGCAGGAGGCTGACGGATCCAGCTAGTCAAGGGAACTAGCAAAATTGATTTCTGGTTTATGAGGTTCTTTGCTGTTTAGAGACTGCTTCACTGATAATGAAATTATAGCAATTGCAATGATTTTGAACTCAGGGAAGCTGGAAATAGACCTTTTTATTGCTATATTTGACTATTTGCAGTTACCAATAACAGCACAATGCTATATTTCACCATTTGCAGTCCTTAAGGCTATATTTAACTTTATAAATTTTGATACACTAAATTGTTAAGGGTTCTGTTTTAACCTATTCATGGTGAATGGTATGTTGAATGAAAAGGCTATTTCTTATGTGAATTGGGGATTTTTATTTATTTTTAAATGCCTGTATTATCTCTTATATCAGAAGGGGGAAGATTTTTTAGATTTTTTTTCACCAGTATTGTTGCTATCAAAGAGGTATCGTTCATGGATTCAGTGCAATGATTTTAAAAAACCTATGTTCTTTGGAATTCTATTATAGTGGTAATGTTTTTCGTGTTTACTGGTATGCTTTACCTGTTCCAATCAATATGTTTTTAGATGGATTTGTAAACCTGTGAGAGAAATGATTAAATGGTCCTTACCCGTTCAAATCTATGCCTAATAGATTTAAAATCTGTTCAAATGTTTTGTATGGGTTTTAAAGAAAGAGGATACCCTTATCATTCCCTTTATGGTTATGGTTTTCTTTTTCATGTGTTTTATTGTATTTCAACAGTCCTGACCGCCGTTTGACGCTACAGTGTCTATGTCTGCAATGGTGAATGATTTTTTTTTCTTTTCTTTTGACAACTTATATGCATGCAAGTGATGTCGCAATTCATCTTAATAAGGAGTTATGGGTGGAGTGGAGTTATGGGTGGAGTGGACAATTCACCTGATGCAATGAGTGCTAAGTGGATAATTCAAATCATGAGAATTATTGGTCAATTGCCACTAATACTCATGGATATGGGTCATAGATTAATGACTTACTCTACATAGTTAATCCTCAAAATGATATCTAATATGTTGCATTGTTGAAGCCCCTCTATGCTTACATATTTTGTTTTTTAATTATTTATTTAAAATAAAATTATTATTCTATTGCTTAAAGCATTTAATGTGCCAACATGCAAATAATTTACTCTTATTTTGTGATTCACTTTATAGAAAACCCTCATTTCGAGGATATTACCTAGGGTAAACCCTAAAATATTCAGGGCATAAGGCTAGTCAACAACATGGCTCTCGAAGTCATTGTTGACCATTGTTGGATGGCTATCACGCATCTGTCCTAAGTTTGGAGGTTGATGACTCATGGTTCGTCAAGAGTTCAACAAAACCCCAAGGCATCGGCATATCAATCTTCAGTCAAGGACCAAGAAGATCTCATCCAAGATGCCATGAGAATCATAGAGACCATCTAGTCTTGTGTTGGATGTGAAGGGATAATGCATACAAGGAAACCACTCAGGATTTCATTCATTCATTCACTCATAACTCGATACCACAATAATATGCATGAACCATTAACAAAAGAATCCATTTAACTCAGAAAACACATAATAATTAACATAGGAAATGCAACTTTATATTATATTCATAACTCTTCAAACTGCATATAACAACATAGTCATATTAGACATAGAATTGCACTCTTGTGCGTTGATTCATTCTACAAACATTGCATTACACTACGCCCTACACTCTTTGTTCATCCTCTACACAGAAATGAATCCATTATAGACTCTTTTCATGATTTCTACAGAAATCATACCAAAACTAATACAAAATTTCTTCTTCTCCTTCAAAATTGGACTATTTTCTTTTCTTTCTTTTGCCTCTGCCTCTTTGCTCTGGTTCTTTGATACTTTCTTCTTTGCTCCACTCTCTCTAGTGATCGCCAGTCCCACATACTTGTTTTTTCCTCATGCAACCCACATAACCTCCTTGGATCATGGTAATCATAACTAACTTTCTAGCTCATCTGTCATATTTCTCACGATCTCTTAGGCTATCGTTGTTCATTATTCAGGAATATTCTTGAATATATTCCTTTGATCCGACATGTATCTTCTAGATCTTTTGTGTGCAATACAAAACTTGGTTAATGCACGTGCCTTAATCCTTCTGTCGTGTAGCTACCGATATGTGCGTGTGAAGTTGAAATGTGTGCGGGTGAAACTAACCCAAAACCTTAGGTTCCAAGAGGCCCCCAACACTATTAATTGTCTCTTCCTCAATCCAATGGTGTTATTCATGAGTAGGATTCTGGATTGAATTGATATTTGACTGAATCAGATTGACCGATATATTCGCACAAGGCTTGAGTAAGAGAAAATCATCAAAATTAGTTATGGTAGCAGTTGTTCTTAAGTATGACCAAAGCATCAAACTTGGTTGTTGTTACAACAATGTTTGAGGAAGAGAAAATCACCTTTCTGGGATGTGGTTGCAGCCTGACACAAGTCTTGGAATAAATCGAGCAGCCCCCGAGGTGAAAGACGACTTTAGGTTTCATTAGTTCGAGCTCTCAAACTCTCTATTTGCGAGCTCGGTCTCAATGGGAAAATGGTAGATGTTCTTCACCATGCACTCCAGCAATATGAGCATGAACCAGACCAAGCCCTATAGCTAGAACTTTACCCATTTACTCAGGCGCCTACTAGAATTTGGCCTCGAGTGAAGGCTCCATCGGGTTGGATAGTTGTCTTCCTCCTATCTCGTTCAAATAGGTGTATAGAGGGGAAGACGTAAACCATTGAAACCTATAGAGGGGGTCTCCTGAAGAATCATTTTGTTAGCATCAGTAAAGGTGACCATCTATGGAAAAAGACTCACCAACTTTCGACTGAGAGAGCTAGCATCCCACCACAACTTTGAAGTGCACTCTAGGGAACCATTTAGTGACCAAATGGATGTTACATGTGAATCATAGGTTGGAGCCCCTTCCTAGTAATTTCACACGAAGATGCAACCGTTGTGAGAAGGAAACTATAGGACTCTAGGCTTTCTGTGTGGACTGAGAGCTGTATGTAACCATTCAACTAATGGAAAAGGCCATGGCTCTAGGAATTCTATTGAAATCCCCTTACTCCTAAACCTAGGTATCTTGTTATCTAATGATTTCCTTACTAAAAATCAAATTAAAAGCTCACAAAACAAAACAAAAAATTTCTAAAATATCCAACTCTATAAATATAGGAAAAGAAAAAACTAGAAACCAAATCATGCACACACAAAGATCAATATTTTTGGGTAGATACCCCTGGAAAAAACATGAAGGAAAAACCTCTTTTTACAATATATTTGATTCAAAATACAATATGATATGAGATAAGATGATCCTAAGACTAGGTCCTCTCTCTCTCTCTCTCTCTCTCTCTCTCTCTCTCTCTNTATATATATATATATATATATATATATATATATATATATATATATATATATAAGAGACACACGATACAATTATAATGAAAGGTTATAGTCGACATACAAATATAACACTAGAAATATGTAATAATTCAATATATAGGGCTTAATAAGGGTTTTATACATAACATGGGGCTTTGTCTAGGGATTAACATGCCCCTCCCCTTCAAACGAGTGTTTTCCTCAAAACTTGACTAACTGCAGGTGTTTCTGCATGAAGAACTCATATTTTCATGTCGCCTCTTCCATTGGTAGGTTCTTCCATTTGACGATGTACTTAGTAATTGCTCGATTTCTCAACTGCTTAGTCCTTGTTTCAAGGATTGTTTCTAGTTCTAGTATGATTTTTGTTTCTTCATTAATCTATAGTAAAATAGTTTTGGACTGGGATCTTGTTGTCGATTACCTTCTTTAAGAAAGAAATGTGGAAGACTAGATGCACACATGGAAATGGAAGCAAATCCAATTTGTAATTCATACTTCCAATCATTTGCAAAACCTCATAGGGGCCATAATATTTGGATGTTAATTTATTGTCCTTCTTTTGTTGCTTGAGGGACATTTGTTTATATGGTTGTAGCCTCATAAATACCCAATCCCCCACTTCAAATTCCATTTCACTGCAATGCTGATTGGCTTGTTGCTTCATCTTGTTTTCTGCCATAACCAAGTTTTCCTTCGATAGATTGAGAGCCTCTTGTTAGTGCCCTATGTGGTCCTCCGTTGCTTGAACCTTTGTAGACCTTTTTTGTTGGCAAATATTTAACAGATAGTGAATGCTTGTCATTGATGGCAAGTACAACAATGAAGATGGCATGAGTACAGGAAGTTTGTAACCAACAAGCAAACAAAAGATAAGTTTAGGAAGACTGAATGATCGAAGGCAACACAACATTGATCGAATGATCGAAGGCCCGTAAAGTTTGAGAATAATTTCTGATCATTGGATCTCATTCAAAATTCCCGAAAGAACGAGGGCTGACAGATCTGAATGTAGACAAGAAGAGTGCTGAAGAGGAGGACATATCTCAGATGTTAGATCTAAGCGCAGAACCCGACCATCGTTGGATCAAGGAGAACCTGTACGCTTTTTAAAGTACAACAAGGAGAAGCAGGCGTACAAAATTCTGAAAGAAGGAGGACCATCCATTTATGGGTAGGACACGTGGGGATAGATCGTCATTTCGCTGACTGGAGAGTCAAAGGAACAGGGTTCCCTAACCTCTTGAAATCGTGATTTAATCTGAGACGTCAGATCAAGTTTGAATCTGGACCGTTGATTCCAGTCCATGTCGGAGTTTTAGGGATCGAGAGTTGGAGATGTCAAGTAATATCGACCATAGGAATCTCGAAATCGCGATATGCGAAATCGTAATCTGAGCCGTCAGATCAAGGTTGAATCTGGACCATTGATTCCAGTCCATGTCGGAGTTTCGACAATCGAGAGTTGGAGATGTCAAGTAATATCAACCACAGGAATCTCAAAATCGCGATATGAGAAATAGCGATTTAATCTGAGTCGTCAGATCAAGGTTGAATCTGAACCGTTGATTCCAGTCCATGTTGGAGTTTCAGGAATTGAGAGTTGGAGATGTCAAGTAATATCAACCACAGGAATCTCGAAATCGCAATATGTGAAATTGCGATTTAATCTTAGCCGTAAGATCAAGGTTGAATCTGGACCGTTGATTCCAGTCCATGTCAGAGTTTCAGGGATCAAGAGTTGGAGATGTCAAGTAATATCAACCACAGGAATCTCGAAATCGCGGTATGCGAAATCGCGATTTAATCTGAGCCGTCAGATCAAGATGTGATCTGGACCATTGATCCGACTCCATTACGGAGTTTCGTGGATCGAGACTTTGAAGTGACAAAAACACTGAACATCAAGAATGTCGAAATCGCGATTCAATCACAGCCGTTAAATCAAGATCAGATCTAGACTGTTGATCTAACTCCATATCGGAGTTTTGCGAATCGCGACATGGAGAGGCAAAGAAAACAATGCAACAAGAATGTCGAAATCGCGATATGCGAAATCGCGATTCAATCGCAGTCGTTGAATCAAGATCAGATCTGGACCATTGAATCATAGGACATGTGGCAAGCGATCGAAATTTCGCTGACTTGGGGTCAACGGAGCATAGTGTTGAAATTCACGAAATGAGAAATCGCAAAAGCGCTTTATGCATAAGCGTGTGGTCATAGCCATTGATCACATCGATGGAAGATGGAGGTAGAAGCTAGAGGTGCTAAGATTGGCCACAAAAATGCCGAAATGAATGCAAGATCTCATGAAGCCAATCCAACGGTGCAGGTGAATTTGAGCAAAGATCGAAGGGTTACTGTTCTCTCTCACAATTAACTTCTCAGTTATGAATCTGTTAGCGAAACAGACTCATGATTGCCAATCAAATGGCGTTTCAGTTGCTCGGACAATTGTCTTTCTTTTGCCTAACGAAATGCGAAGTGGAATCGTTGTGGGTGTGTATATAAATGAAAATGAGACAGACTGTGTGGAGTGGGTTGTTCTGTATGAAAAGTGAATGAAACTGTAAGAAAGAGAAAATCATAGAATGTGTTGTGTGAGATTAAGAATATGCACAGTGTGAGATGAAACTCAGAGAAGAGTAACAGATGATGAAGAAAACTTGAAGCAGAGCAGAATAACAGAACAAGTTGAAGCAGAGCAGAATGACAGAACAAGTTGATGCAGAGCAGACCTGCTGAACAG
>ML801459.1:134691-148670 GCA_009831015.1 Picea engelmannii | reverse complement strand
TGGTCCATAGTGAGCCACTTGCCTTGGTTAAGGAGTTGGCCTACTTTGACAACTCGATATAGTTGGATCCTCTGCTGGCGGGTGTTCTTGATCTATATGTCCATAATCTGATCAGTTGTGGCTTGTTCCATGCAATCTGGGTTTAACTCTGTTGGTGTGAGTTGTTCTGCCATGTCGGATGTGTCCAATAGAGGTGAAAAGTAGGGCCAAAGGCGGTCCACATTGAACATTGGGTGCAGACCAAGGAATGGTGGAATACTGAGCTCAAAGGCATTGTCCCCTATAGCCTTGGTGATGGTGTATGGCCCATATCAGAGCAAGCAAATCTTGCGGTAGGGTCCAACAAGGAGCTCCTTTTGCAAATGTAGCCACACTTTGTTGCCCACCTAGAAGTTGTGTGGCACCCGATGTTGATAATGTCCCTGCTTGTAATTAGCATTGGCTATGTCCAAGATGTCATGAACCTGTTGGCGGATGTGCTGAATGCACTCAATGAAGATTTTTTCCTTGTCAGCCTCAGACTAGACATGGGTTGAATCTGTCTGAGTAGCCAAAAATGACATGGCTATGTCAATGGGACATAGTGGCTGGAATCCCAAGCCCACCTGAAAAAGGCTGTGGCTGATTGATATATGGAGAGCCCGGTTATAGCTGTGTTGTACATAGGGGAGGCTCTCATTCCATGTGCGTGGATGCTTTGAGTTGTACATGCACATAATGTGTATGATCATCCGGTTGATGACCTATGTCTGACCATCAGTTTGCGGATGGAAAGCTATGGACTTGGTGAGCTTGGTGTCCAGCATCGACTAGAGGCTGGACCAAAATGTACCGAGGAACTTGTTGTCCCGATCTGAGATGATAGACTGTGGGATCCCAAAGTGTATCCACACTCGTTCAAAGAATATTTTAGCAGTGGCTTCTGTTATGATATTCTTCTTGCAGGCCATCATAATGGACATCTTCGAGAATCTATCGACGAACAAAAAAAAACAGTCATTGCCATGCTTAGTAGAAGGAAGGCCCGACATGTAATCCATGGAGATGGATTCCCAAGGTCGACTAGGGGTATGCAGCGGAGTATAGAAGCCTTTCTTCTTGATGGTCGGTTTGGCAATGGTGCAAGCAGTGCAAGACTTGATGTGCTTCCCGACATCCTATCGAAGGTTCGGCCAATAGAAATACTTTTGCAGTACTACCATGGTTTTTTCGACCCCGAAATGCCCAACGACCCGACTGTACTGCACCTCCCAAATCATCTTGGCACGCTTTCTTGAAGGAATACAAAGGTATCCCAGGTGACATAGTAGGGCATCCTGGAGGTGAAAACTAGGAACTTGCTTACCCTCCAAGAGCATATTGTATGTGTGGTCGAATTCTGGATCACTTTTGTAGAGAAGCAACCAATCATAAGTCTCATTCCCGCAAGAGTTGAGCATCATGGTTAGCGCCATGATAGGTGGTCGGCTAAGGCAGTTTGCAACATTATTGGTGTTTCCTTTCTTGTGCTTAATGTTCAAATGAAACTATTGTAGGTATGTGGACCACTTCTGATGGCGATCGTTCTGCAACTTCCCTTGTGTCTGTATGAACTACAAGGGTTGGTGGTCTGTGTGGATGATTGTTTCTTTTCCCAAAATTTAATGCTTCCATTGTCGGCAAGCCTGCACAATGGAATACATCTCTTTGTCATAAGTGGGATACTTACAATATGTGTTGGAAAGTTTCTCACTGTGATATGCCACTGGATGCCCCTGTTGAGTAAGGACTGCCCCAATAGCATAGTCAGAGGCATTTGTCTCGATCTCAAATGGTTGTTTCAAGTCTGGTAATATGAGAATTGGTGTAGAGAAGAGGTGATGCTTCAACTCTTCGAATGCCTTCTGTTGAGATTTAGACCAAAATAATTTTTCTTTTGCTCCTCCCTTGGTGACTTGACTCAAGGGCCAAGTGATATGAGAGAATCCCAACACGAACCTGCGGTAGAAATTGGCAAGACCCAAAAAGTTGCAGAGCTCTGTTAGGGTGGTTGGGGCTAGCCAATCCCGAATGAATTGGATCTTGGATGGATCCACATGCACCCCCCGCTCATCACTAATGTATCCCAGATACTAAACACGGGTCATGCCAAAAGTGCACTTTTCCAAATTGGCACACAACTTATGTTTCCGTAGTGTTTGGAGGACCTATCAGATGTGATGGAGGTGCTCTTCCCAAGTCTGGCTGACGATTAGAATGTCATCCAAGTACACCACTAAAAATGAGTTGTTGAATGGTCACAAGATGTCATCCATTAGCCTCATTAAGGTTGTAGGGGCATTCGTCAACCCGAAAGGCATGACCATCCATTCAAAAAGGCCCTCCTTGGATTTGAAGGCAATCTTCCACACATCAGAGGGTTCAATTGGTACCTTGTGTTACCTAGACTTCAACTCGATCTTGCTGAAATATTTCGCTCCCTTGAGTTGGTCCAGAAGGTCATCAATCCATGGGATCAGGTACCTATTCCAGACAATGATCTTGTTCAGCGCCCGATAGTCAATGTAGAGTCTCCAAGTCCCATCCTTCTTCTGCACCATCATGATCAGGCTCCCACAGGGAGATGAAATCAGTCGGATGTGACCTTTCTACAACAAATCCTGAATCTACCTCTTGATTTCATCATTTTATAGAACAAAGCATCGATATATTGTTCCATTGGGCAGCGACACACCTGGGGTCAAATCGATGGGGTGCTTGACCTGGCAGTGTAGAGGCACCCCTACGGGGGAAGTGAAGATGTCCTCATACTCCTCCATGAACTTATCCATCTGTTGATGTCATGCAGAGGGGCCCTATATGGAGGTCATGGAAACATTCTTCTTCTTTTCCCTGAGGGCGGATCATCAAGAAATCAAATTCCTAGTTTTGGAAATGAGCTTACCGCATTGTTTTGCAGTAACCAAAGAAATGGATGTAGGCGGTGCTATTTCTGGTATCCTGTACAACTTATTTCCCAAAGTAATAATAACAGCACAAGGCCTGGACTCATACACAACATGTCGCTTCCACAAGTATGGTTGGCCTAATAATACATTGGAAACATCAAGAGGAGAAATGTCACATAATACCTCATCTGTGAAGGGTTTGATGCTGTAGGGAAGGCATAATTGTTGGCTGATGCAGAGGTCCCGTACTTGGTGCAGCCACCCGATGGTGTATGGTTGTGGGTGTGATGTGGTCGACAAGCCCAACTGTTTCATGACCTCTACTGAGATGAGGTTCTTCTAGCTCCCACTGTCGACAATGAACTGCAACGGGGAACCCTTTACCCACATCTGGGAATGGAAGAGGCGATCCACCTCCTCTAGATCTTATGGTTCCTTCTTCTGGATATTCATGGTGGCAATGGTGGCATTGGGCTCCACATCGATAATATTCTTCCTGTTGTCGAGTTCTAATTCAGAGTCGGAGCCTGCATCCAATTTAGAAGGCTTCAACTCGGCTACCAGTGACTACTTGGCCTGACACTCACTTGTGTTGTGAGTGGAGCTCTTATGGAACTCACACCACCTCCTTTTGTCCTTTTTTGGCTTCGTGGTGCTGTTATTTTCTTGTGGCTTTGGAGTGTTGTCCTGGGCTGCCCTGCCTTGCCTTAGTCCTTTGTTCGGAGGCTTGGGGGTACCTTTCCCTTGCTTCTGATTTGCAGACCCAAAGTCTCGCTTCTTCTATTTAAACTTTTGCTCAATCTTGGAAACATACTGGTATGTCGCACCAAGCGAGGAGATGTCGAGGAACTCCATTTCCTCCTGAATGTATATATGAAGACAAATGTGGTACTTTAACACCAAATGTTTCTCTGAATCTTTGATACCCAACTTTGTGTGTAGGGTATGAAACAGATTCGTCAACTCATGCACATCTTGGTCCCTTTACTGCTGCAACGTAGTCCATTGTATGTATTTGTCCTCATAGCTCCCCATGGGATAATATTTTTCCTTGATGGTGTCTCGAAAATAATTTCAAGTGGGTGCAACCGAGAATAGAAAGGGTTCCCCCTCACTCTATTGCTCCTAGTAGGTTTCCCACCAGTCCTTGACATGGGGGGGGGCTTTAAGGAGTGAAAAATAATCCTTTCTCCGTCGGAAAAGTCATGAACCGAGAAATATACTTCTAACATATTCAAACATATATCTATGACATTTTCATCTATTTGTCCCTCAAATATGGGAATGTCAAAGTTTACTTGTACCTTAAAAGGAGTGGCACCTCCAGAGTGATTGTTGGATGTATATGCGCTGCCAGTGGGTAGTCATTGAAATGTCTGGGAAAAGTTGTCCATCATCGCGTTCCTTTGTTTCTTAAGGGCCTCCTTGAGCAATAATTTGATAGGATCTCTTGCTCCCTTGTCTTTATTTTTTTCCCCCATGGGTATCCATCGGGGTTTACGAGGCTGATCTTGCAACTGTTCAACCAGTTCGAGCCCTAACTCCTTATACCCCGACCTCGTTGGGGACATGCAAAGAAGGATCGAGAAAGAGCAGACTGCTCTGATACCACTGATATGGATTTATGCAGGAACAAAATGAAATACATAAATACACATAAACGCATAGATGTTGTTATTGGATAAATCAGTAGGTGCGAACACTAACTGATCTCCCTAGATCTACCTAGATCTAGAACAAAACACACCAGAACATGACGCTTTCCTTAAGTTTTAAATATTGAATTTACTAACTAAAGAGGGGTAGGTGGCATACCGTTTAAACGTCGCTTCCTCTCGCCATCGCCATCCTAGCTCTGTTCCAACACTCATACAATAATGATCCTGCAAAAGAAAGCAACCAACCAAGTGATAGTAATAGCATAAACTCGATATAAACCTATGTATGTGATCAAGGAATCATACAATAAAACAAAACAAGCTTTATAGGAAAGAATCATATTACTGTATCATATTAAATGTGAAAGAGAGATTACAACCATGGCCTTGATGTCATAAGGTCCCTTCCAACTATCCTTCGTTCCCCACACACTTCCACTCCAAGAATTCTGAGAGCATAGATTTGATAGTATTCACAATCTATCTTGACAAAATGGCTCATCTAGCCAATCTAACAATCTCCAAAGCTCAATCCAATCCAAGCTAATCCCAAAAGCTCCAAATCTAACCTTCTCCATGAGAGCTCCTCTCCTTTTATAAGTTGAAGAGGATAAGGTGAGGAGGTTAGGATGATCCCACTAAATCATGAAAGTGAGTAAGATCCAAAACATTTGGATGCCACCTCACCATAGAAGTTTCTCCTTCTAGAAGCATCGAGAAGATGCTCATTTTTTCCATGTATGAGCATTCTCGCATCCTGCTTATAGAGCAACCTGCGAACCTCTCGCAACCCAACTATGGTGCAGCCTACGAGAATCAAGAATTCTCGCACCCTGCTTATATAGCAACCTGCGAACATCCTCTTTAATAGGTTTTTTACAAAGGAGAATGCAACTTCTTTTCTCAGGAAAAGTTCTTCTCTCTTCTTTCTTCAGGAACTCAGGCCACTAACCCCTCTAAAGGAAACATATAGGTTTACATCATTAACGGTCATAGGGATGACGAAAATAATGTGTAATAGATGCAGGGGAAATAAAACTTCATTGCATTAACAACAAATAACTGAAATATGCTTACAAACATAATGAAAATAAAATAGCTAGGGCGTTGGTAGCTTATCTCTAACAAGAGATGTGGCGGATACTGGCCTCTGAACTCTATGTTACAATGAGGCTCGAAGGCCTATATATTATTGAGAAACAATGTAAAACTGTAAACATCCAAAAACCTAACGCTAGGAGATGAAACGCCAGAATATGGGCCCCGTCGAGGTAAATTGGTACATCAATTTCCCAGGGTCGTAACTTTGACATACTATCTCCGTTTGACGCACATGATACATCGTTAGAAATATATATTTGAGCACTACACTGTTGACAAAAAATATCGAGTCTGCAACATACTCATATTCACCGGAGCATTTGATGCCAAAAAAAGTCGTTTAGGGCCTCAAAACTGTTCCGGAAGTTCAGGACCCTAAAAACTGCTAAAAATAGCAAATTGTGCTACAATTAAGGAAACTGAAAAACTGAAAGAAACAATGGTGTGGGTTCAAGTGGAATGGGTAGGTGGCCACCAATATCCACCTGGATCAAGAGACATCATGTAATGATTTTCTAGTGGTTTTATGTACATGCCTACATCATAGCGTTAATGCACCAGATCCCATTATAACTCTGCAATTAATCATGCTTGGGCTAGAGTAGTATTGGGATGGGTGACCACTTGGGAATTCCTAGTATTTTACATGCCTATGACATTTTATAAACTTAGTCCAATTTATCCCACATGCATCATGGGAATTTTTCTCCTCTCACTCTCTCATATATAATTGAGGTGAAGGAGGCCCTTTAAGCATGAAATGGAGTGTGATGCAAATCTTCTTGTGAATGAAGCATAGCCAACATCTCTTTCTTTTTAGAGATAAGATACCCCATTTTTCTAGTTTGTATTCTACACTGTTTTTCTATCTTATTAAGTAATAGAAGTTGGGTTTAATTGTATTTCTTTGTTCTCTTCTATATTTTTGTGTATTTCATTGTTATATCTCGGTTATATTTCTGCCTTCATTTCATTCTCAAAATAATATGTATCAGTGGTATCAGAGTAGTCTGCTCCTTGTCATTTCTCAGAACAGGTCCCCGACGAGGTTAGGGTATAAATATTTGGGTCTCGGGCAAGTTTCGCTTGAGGACAACCACTCTCGCTAGTCCAAGCAACCTCCCATGACGGAAGAAAAGAGAGATGACAGAGAAGGAGATCCTTTCAGGACGTTGCTCGAGGAATCCCTTGTGCAACAAAGGAATGAGATGATGGACAACTTCGATTAGATCCTTTGAAGACTAAAAATGGTGGCAGTCGAGGCATATTCAACAAGAAACCATTTTGCAAGTGCGACACCCTTCAAGGTACAAGTCAATTTTGACATCCTCTTATTTGAAGGCCAGATAGATGCAAATGCTATAGAAAAATGGTTGAATCTGCTAGAAGGTTATTACTCTGTCCAAAAATTTTCCGACAATGAAAAGATCACCTTCGCATTCCTTAAATCCCTTCCCCATGTCAGAGCTTGGTGGGAAGGTTACTGGGAGAGGTAGACCACAGATGAATATACACTATTTGGTAGAGAACCCACTTGGGCGACCTTTGAAGATTCCCTAAAGGAGGAGTTCTACCCTGTTAGAAACTATGATGACCAATACATGAGATGGACAAGTCTACATTAGAAAAGAGACTAGACGGTGCCGGAGTACACCAACATCTTTCATACCTTGAGCTCAAATCTGGGTATCAAAGAATCTGAGCAACACCTGGTTTTGAAGTATCACAATGGTCTACATAGGTACATCCAAACATAGATGGATTTCTTAACGATATGCAGTCAAAATTGAGTAGAAATTCAAGGAACAAAGTAAGTGGGAGAAGCATGGACAGAGAAAGGAAGGACAACCTCAAGAGAGCCAGTATCATATGTAGGAAAATAAGGGTAATAGGAAGTATAAGAAAGACACCTGAAAGTGGTGTGAGTTCCACAACAACCATTGGCACAACACTTATGAATGTCGCTCAATACAGTCATTGGTGGTCGAGCTTAAAGAAAAAGATCCAAACCTCGACTTGGACCTTGATTCAGAAAATAATAAAAGGAGATAGATTATTGATGTAGAACCCACTGCTACTATCACAACTGCAACAATCCAACCAGAAGAGGATCCCAAGGAGGGAGAGAGACTCTTCCATTCACAAATGTGGGTGAAGGGGACCCCACTGCATTTTATTGTTGATAACGGAAGCCAAAAGAACATCATCTCAGTAAAGGTTTTCAAGTAGTTGGATTTTACAACAACACCACACCTGCAATGATACAACATTAGGTGGCTTCTCCAGGGTCAAGATCTTCATGTCAGCCAACAGTGTCGCATGTCCTATGACATCAAGCCCTTCAAGGATGAGGTATTGTGTGATGTTTCTCCACTGGAAGTTTGTGATGTTCTATTAGGCCAAACATATATGTGGATACGTCATGTCATTTATGGGTCTCGACCCCGTAACGTCATTGTTACTCTGGGGGGTCAACTATATTGGATACCAGAGGAAGTTCCAACTATTGTCGCACCAAAACAATGCAACAAATTAATCTCTCATACTACAAAGTTTAGCCACTTCACAATCCGATCAGAATGTGAACATAAAGACATTGCAACCACTGTAGCCTCATCCCAAGACCTTTCTATCCAGTAGAAGCAGATCAACAAGATTGTAGAAGAGTACCAAGAATTTATTGCTACACCTACGGGGGTGCCTCCACACTACCAATTCAAGCAAGTTTATCACAGAACCCTTCATACTCTTCATGTTGCATCTTCACCGACAGAGTCCTCCCACACTCAAGTAGATCATATAGCTAGATTGGTTGAATGGATCCAACCCCTTCAACAATAGGTTCATGACAACTTCTTCAGCGAGCTAAGTAGGACAACTTCTTCAGCAAGCTAAGTAGGACAACTTCTTCAGCAAGGAAAGCAATGCACCAAGATTCATATTTAGCGGAAGTCTCCCCGTCTCCCAAGGGAACTTGACACAATGGGGACCATTTCTTCCTAATGGGGGAGGAATGATCCAGATGGATCTCAGTGGCCATCCAAATTTTTCATTGAATCACCATCTTGAGCCCGTGGTTTTGATAAACCATGATATTCACCCTTTTGATGGGGAATGGAATGTAATGTCATCTTCATTTGTTAATTACAGACACCATGTAATGATTTTCTAGTGGTTTTATGTACATTCCTACAACATAGCGTTAATGCAATGGATCCCATTAGAACTCTGCAGTTAAGCTCACCCAGGCTAGAGTAGTGATGGGATGGGTGACCGCCAGAGAATTCCTAGTATTTTACATGCCTATGGCATTTTATAAACTTAGTCCAATTTATCCCACATGCATCATGGGAATTGTTCTCTTCTCACTCTCTCATATATAATTGAGGTGAAGGAGGCCCTTTAAGCATGCAATGGAGTGTGATGTAAATCTTCTTGTGAACGAAGCGTAGCCAACATCTCTTTGTTTTTAGAAATAAGCTACCCCATTTTTCCAGTTTGTGTTCTACACTGTTTTTCTATCTTATCAAGTAATAGAAGTTGGGTTTCACTGTATTTTTGTGTTCTCTTCTATATTTTTGTGTATTTCATTATTATATCTTGGTTATATTTCTGCCTTCATGTCATTCTCAAAATAGTCCCGATCAAACCTCACACATCACATATTTGAAAAAGATAAGCAAAATTTCCTCACATCCATCATAGTTAAACTAAATATTTATGATCACATAAAATTAAAAGAAAATGATAAACACACATAAGAGAACTTTAATAGAGTAAACACATGTGGAGCTCAAATAAGAAAATGATAGATCAATCTCAGATATTTTATACTTAAAACTTAGAGTTATAAAACACCATCAAAACGGATCTCGAAATAGTTCTCTTGGGATTTTTGAGAAATATAAAGTTTGTTACAAATCTTTGAAATTTAAATGCGTTTTTCTAGAGGACTAGGATTAGGGTTCCCACAGACCATAAAGAAAATATAAACAAGAAGTAAGTTGTTGAATGAATATGGTGGGTGATGACATAGTAGCAAGACCTGGAAAGAAGACATGAAGAAGCTATCAGATTTCTGTTAAACGTTTATAGTCAAAGAAGCGTAGTAACTAGAGGAAAAACTGATACAGAAAGCAAGATGTGACAAGCATAAACTTACTATGATGGTCTCTCTCTCCTTTACTTGCTTGCTGTTGTCCTTTTATTTTCCTCGTTGGAGGTTATAGGAACCGTCTCAACTGTTGTTTCTTGGCCTTCTTTAGTTAATTTATCAATCTCCTTCTTAAACCAATCTTCAACGTAATTTTTCATTGGTGCAACATTTATTTCATGCCTGATTTTGATATTAAATAATTCACCTTGAAAATATCTTATGTCATGTTATGTACCTATGTTATGAACCAACTACTTGCTTATAGAAACACCACAAAGATTCAGAGAACAATATAGAAAAATACCACTTTATTATATCAAAACCCTTGGGGTAGGGAAACACCATACAATGGATCCTATTATGGAAGGGATCCTCTCATGTTCACTTTCCTCTTTGAGGGGGCTTCCTCCTATTGAGATACCGCTCCAAATACAATACTTCTCTTCATGTCCCATTACATTGCTTGAACCCCTTTATATAGTGCTACCATCACCTAAGAACATTCTAGAGGAGGAATCTTCTAGAAGTAGAACCTCCTAAGAAGTTCTCTTACATTTATTATATCTAACTACCCATTTATTATATCTAACTACCATAGTGGACATTATTTAATAATATAGTGGAACTAATCCACCTTATATTGAATGGCCTCCACTATTATCACTATGGGCCCTCTGGGCCCCGCCACTGCCTCTCTAGCTACCTAGCTGGTCATGATAAATACCATGAATTGCCTCCTCAATATATTGATTTTTATGCCATAACCGATAACCCCTTTAATATCTCCACTTGTTCATCAAATTGTTTCTTTGTCAGAAACATTGAATTGAGAATTAACTTAGGATCTTGCACCTCATTAGTTATTCCTGCCAGATCTATCTCTGTGAGTCTTTTGAATAATTATTCTCTTTTCACTATGGCTTCGCTGCATGCTTGGAAAATGTTATTCAAATTCTTGATCTTTTTTTTTCCAATAGGAATTCAATTTTTTAATTCGACTTGGAGAATGTAGATCCTCTTATCTCCTTTTCAATTCTGTCATGTTTGAGACTTTATCCCCAAATGGTAAAACAACATCTTTGTAGAATCCTTCTTCGTTCTTTAAATCATCTTGGATATATTCATGAAAAGCATGTGCCCTTGAACCGAAATAAATGTTGATTAAGGTTGGTTGTCATTGATGTCAACCCTTGAAGAAAGCCCGGTAGAACAAAGGTTTGGGTAATGGACCCAAGTTTGTTTGATGTAAAGATGACTCATTATTGTCTTGTTATGGTTGATAAGAAGTACAGATGGATGAACTCAAAAGTGGTCCCCTTATGGTGAAATCCCTCACGGGAAGACGCTTTACGGATTGAGTTATCCTAGAAGTATGGTTAGAGAACCCATTCTTAATTATGGAATTTTGATATGAAGGACAATGAATTTTTCAGTGAAACTATCCTAGATGCATAGTGCTTGTCATGCCATTTCCGGTGGTATGTGGAATGCCACATAAATCCTCACGGTTAGAGAGTTATGACCATATGAAATTGGAGAACCCTCATGAGTCCCCAAGAGTCAAAGTGTCTTGCAAAAGAAATTATTTTAAATGGAGAAGCCCTAAAATAAGGAAAGTGTAAGGCTACATGAAGATATAAATAAGAGGCAAAGCTCACTCATTAAGGACACACTTGTACACATTGTATATCTATTTTTATTGTGTAAATCTTCTTGTAAATACTTGTGGATACATTTGAAGTGGCGAACGTTTGAGGTAGCACAAAGGGTTGATGGAAAAATTCTCGGATTTATAGAAAACACAATTTTATGAGGCATACGCGGGTTGTCTATGTATAGGGTGCGTACAATACACGAGATGTCTATGTATAGGGAGCGTACGTACGTGGGCTGGTTGTGTATAGGGTGAGTACATGTTGGTAAAGCCATGGGAACTTGAGAAGATGAAGATGCAGAGGTTCTAGACTCTAGATCAAGCTCTCAAGAAGGTCTAAAGTGCTCAGATACATCAGATTCATCCATTGGTTCAAAAGGTATGTCTTATTTCTATGAATAGTTGGATTTTTATGTATGCATGAGGAATGGAAATGGAGATTTGAGGATTCTTCCTAGAGAGACTAGCAACTACATGGAATCTTTTGCATAAGTCAGATCTACTGAAATATAGTGATGGTATATTCATCACTGATACTTCTTGTTGAGGCACATCTTGTATTTCTTGGCACATGGCTAAAGGTTTTTATGGTACATGGTTGATATCTTGTATTTGTTGATGTATTGAGAGGCTGAATATCAGAAAGGGTTTGATGACTAAGATCATGTGAGGGAAAGTATACTTGTTCGTGATTTCACACACCTATATGGCACATGACTAGAGAGACATATTTTTCTTGAGTAAATGTTATGTATGAGAATGCATGCACAAGGTACATTTATAGTCTGGATACAGTGACAAGATACAAATCTATGTGAAAGAAGTTACAGAGGGTCAAAATTTTTCAAGTGAAAGGAAACCCTAGTTCCAGAAGGCATATGCAGGCTGCACAACAGATAGGGCACGTACATATGCGGGATGCATAACAGATAGGGTGTGTACATACACGGGTCACATCACTACAGGTCATGTACCTATTGTATTTTTGTAGATACATGTTCAGTTCAGGTACAAATTGATTACAGGGCAGTTGCACATATTGGATACAGGCCAGTGGTACAGGTTGATACAATTGTACAATAGTATATCTCACAGTGACATGTTGACAATGGTTCCATCATTCTACTTCTACTTCAGGGAAGTTGGACGGGGCAAGGACAGGTGGTTGTAGCCACCTTCTGGTTGTAGTCGAAGAACATAGGGGGTTGTAGCCTCCTTTGGTCATAGCCAGAGAATTGGGGAGTTGGAGCTTCCCTCAGGTTGTAGCCTGAGAAACTAGGGGGTTGGAGCCTCCTTCTAGTTGCACCTATAAAACAAAGGAAGTTTGTTCTTCCAATGAATGTAATTCTTCAAGAAATATAAGAAAAATCATTCGGTGGTTTTCTCCCAATTTGGGTTTCCATGTAAAACACTGGTGTACTGTGTATGTGTGTGATTGTTCATTTTTTATTGCTCATTATTGGATAACAATTCTACATTGATATAACACTTGGATTATTTGGAGAAAAAAGATTTTAATTACGCTATTACTGATTCACCCCCCCTCTTAGTAATCCAACAATTGGTATCAGAGTAGGTTCCTTCAGAAATCGGTTTAAACAATGTAAGGTAGATCATGGAGAGTACCAACTTGTATAAAAATGGAATACCACAATTTGATGGACATAACTATGATTTTTGGAGCATAAGGATGAAGACATATATACATGAATAGGGATTTCAAGTTTGGCAATCAATTATAGATGGATAGACAACACCAACAGTTCCACCAACAAATGATAAAGCATTGAAACTCGGTGAAAATAATTCCAAAGCCACAAATGCACTTTTGAATGGTTTCAGTGATACAGTATTCACCAAAGTTGCACATTATAAATCTGCTAAAGAGGTTTGGAAAAAGCTTCGAAATATCTATGAATGAGATACAAAAGTCAAAGCAGCAAAGCTTTAAACTTACAGAGGTCAGTTCGAACAACTAAAAATGAAGGAAGATGAGAATATTGTAGCCTACTTCTTACGAGTCGATGAAACAGTGAATGCAATCATAGGATTGGGAGAAGAAATCGAAGAATCTGTAATTGTTCAAAAGGTACTAATATCTCTTCCTATGAGATTTAACCCTAAGATATCAACACTAGAAGAAAGATCGTATCTAAGCTCAATAAGCATGGACGAACTGCATGGAATTTTCACAGCATATGAAATAAGAACTGAACAGGAAAATCCAGATGTAAAAGAAGAAGCCTTCAAATCATCCAAAAGATCAAAGAAAAAGAAAAAGGAGAAAGAATAATATAGTAGCAGCAGTGACGTCTCGGAAGATGATGAAGAAGTGACCAACTTCATCGAAAGACTGAACAAGGGAACTGGCGGTAGGTATAGAGGTAAGATTCCTTTAATTTGTTTTAATTGTGATGGTATTGGTCATTTTGCTAACAAATGTCCTCATAAGAAAAAGAGAAATGATGAAGGTTACTCAAAAG
>ML801459.1:113038-125488 GCA_009831015.1 Picea engelmannii | reverse complement strand
TGTGAGCAAACTAGAAGATCCTTTTAATTTAATACTGAGTGTAGTTGGTTTAACCATTTTCAAAGTATTGACTAGGATTGGAAGAGGCATCAAGGCAGTTTCCAATTATTTGATCTTCTCCTTTAATTTGGCATTTTCATCTTATAAACCATCAATAGAGTCGTCGAGCACATCCCTGATCGCCCTATGGATTTTGGAAATCTGGGATGATGGCATATCCTTTAGGTCGACCTCTGAGTGAGACTTTCCCTTTTTATTCTTCTGGTCACTTCTTTCTACAATCAACGTTTTAGACTCTTTATCAAAAACAACACTTTGAAAAGTGAAGGATTCTTCTTTACTAAAGGTCTCATTTCCAACGATTTCGAATAAAGAATTTTGTTGAGGCATATTTTCCGGTTGTTCTATTGCAGGAAATATTTTCTCAATATCTGCTTCTAGTTCCATATCCTCCAAAGAAAAACTTTGGATGTCGTTTTCTATAATATTATCTTCTTCCTCTTGCACTAAATTTTTCCTTTTCTTTCTTACGGGCAGCCTGTGTGAATTCTCAATTTTTCCAGGGGGGAGGATTTTTCTCTCCCCCTCCAATGGAACTACTGTTGACAATATTTTTAATTGGGTGGACCATTGGAGCATTATTCATGGATGTAGTATTTTTGGGAGTAACAACTGGAGGTTGAGCACTTCTTTCACTGGGACCTTTTCCCCTTTGCTTGTAAAAATCATTACTGCTAAGTAATGTTTCTAAATCGCCAACATCGTGTACACGAGTGCTTTGGTTGTTACCCTACTCTTCTTCGTTCAACATAGTTTGAATGAAAGAGTTACTGAAATCCACTGAAAGCATATGTCCAACAAAGATTTTGTTGGGATCAAAACCTTTGATCTTTTCAGCATGCTTTAAACTCACATTGTTAAAATGATTTGCAAATTCATCAATCTTATTTATTTTTCTAAATGTGAACTCTCCAATCTTCCATGGCTGGGAAATAAACAGTTTTTCCCTTTTTTCATGGAAAAAATATAGCCATAAGTTATATTGCCTAGCCACCTCCATAATAAATAGTTTATTAGATGCATGATATGGGAGAAAAGAAGGATTCTCTTTCGATAAAAATATCCGTATGATATTGTGATTCTCCATTTTTTCTATTGTCCCCCTTTTCTCTAAAAATATGGTAGCTTGATCAGATATCCTTGAAGTGTTTTCGCCGAACAACAGATTTTTGAAGACTGAAACAAAATTATTTGAATCTTCATAGAAAAACAGAGGGGTCTTATGTATCCATAATGCTTGATACAAAAAGGTAACTGGATCTATTTCGCAATTCACCCTCTTACTTATGGTTAAATTTGAGAATTGAAAACAATGCACAATAGAAAATATCAAATAAGAGGCCATAAATAATTGTCTGTCCTTTTTATAGTGTGATAACTAGGACAAGATTTCAATTGAAATGAGTTCTACCCAATAAAAAAAGGTTTGTTCCTGTACTGTAAAATACAAAATATATAAAATCATGCAAGAGATAGAAGCAATGCTTTCCTGACCTATCAACCTGGTAAATAGCCATGCAATTTCTTGATAAGGGTTTTTAAAAGATTCAACTTGGATTCTGGTTATGTCTGTTGGAATAGATGCAGAATTCTCCAAATATTTCGGCAGGAGGTGAAGCCCATTGCTATGTTTCTTCAAGAATTCTCTGCAATATTCAACTTTCAAGGTAAGGGTCAGCTCTGGAAACTTTAACATCTTGAGAAAAAATTGACATGAAAAATAAATCGGAGAATGATCCTGGAGTTGTATAATTATTTGACTTGGAACATACTTTTCCACACACCATGCAACGAGGTCCTTACAATGAAAAACCTCAGGAACACACCCAACACGAGCGATTCCAGATGCCTAACTTACATCTTTCTGTGCAAGAGGAGAGGAATAATATGAATATGCTCATGACCACTGGAATCTCTGGTCTTCACGATGAAAGATATTTAGAGTGTCACCACAAAATTGTTTTCTAGTTGATGATGCCATAGGTTGATGGGACTATTTCTTCAGCTGGATAATAACCTTAATTAAATATTTTCAGAGAGATAATGATAATTTAATCTCTTGGAAAATGAAGATTTAATGAGATTTAATGAGTAATTCCTCCATCCTTTCTCCATTAATGACAATCTTTTCAGAGCTTGCACAATAGTTGTTAGCATTAAACAATTGTTAATGCGTATTGGGAAAATCAACAAAATGACGGGGATAGACGAGAGAGAGTTTGAATATAAAACTTTTCATGAACTCGCCAACCCGGGAACCCACCAACCCGTGGTTGTATGGATGATAAAAAATATACTAAGTGTAGAAAGACGGTTGGTCGGAGTTGCATGCAAGAGGAGTAAAATAATTTGGAGCTCGACACCCGCGACAAGGCTGATGGTCAAAATGTAGATCACGGAACTTGGGGTGCAAAGTGAAGGTCATGGAACTTGGAGGATGAGGGCTTGAACCAACGAACCTGCGTAATTGAAAAATGGCTAAGTCTAGTAGCAAACTTATGACATGAGCAAGTGGGTGGAGATGAAGGCCCATGAACCCACGAATCACTGAAATATGACTAAGTATAGTAACTAGAAAGGGATACAAGAAAAAGAGAAATAAGAGGAGGTATAGAAGAGGGAAAAGAAATGGAAAAAAGTAGGGAAGATAGAATGTGGGAGGAAAACAAGGAAGCACAGAATGATATCAACATAGAGAAATGTCGTTAAGATATTATTACCTTTGGATTGTTGAGTTCTATTCTACTTGCACATTTGTTTATATTGATTGATTTTTATAAGAAATGTAATGTAATTGTATTTAACAATGAAATGTCTTGTGTTAATATGTGCGAGTCTATTTTTGGAGACTATTCTATATAAATAGAAAGGTTTAAGTGGAAATGAACCACTTGCATAATTTACTTGAATTATGTAGTAGCAATGATCTGAGTTCCACTATAAGTTCTTGGTCTTCGACCCCATCCATGCCAAGAAACACCTATTCTTTGAGTTTCCCTCCTCCATCCAAGGAATTTCATCACCTTGTAGTTGTGTGTACCAACTAGAGACTAGGGTGTGCAACCCCTCAAGGGTCTAGGGGCAACACCCCTAGTAGTCTCCCATTACCATTAACGAGTGGGGTCGAGAGGAAATGCATTTGACACTGATTAAGCCTCTCCAACATTTGGCACATCAATTTTCCATTGTGTTTGTCAAGTTCGAGACTATATATACACACTTCAACATCCTACACGTGCACACCTTAGCTCTGTGTGCATGTACCCTTTAGCTTCCCACACATACAACTTACTAGTCTCCACACTCCAAGAATATCAATAATTATTGAGACCATTAAACCTATTCACCAACAATGATGCATGACACATCATAAAACAAGTAATGGTTGATGGTTACATATAAGTGAATTGGTTTTAGAAACTAAATGAGCATTATTTAACTAACATGTAACTTTATGTATAAAATGTATGATTGACACATAATGATATATGATATTTCTTTTTTTCATGTTTTCTCTCACACAAAACAGTGTATCTCTTACATAGTATTACAACACTATTTTTAATCTATTTTATTCATTGTCTTGTTTCATTTATGTTAATGCTCCCACTGCCCTAAGTTATTTCATCTTATATTTAAGTTGTCCTCTTGTTTTCTTTTTGGAATCGAATTCAAGGTCCCTGTAACATTAGTATGACACTATTTGGAATGTCCTTATCATAGTAGCTAGTCAAAACATCGACAAAAGAATGATTCAATACAATCAATATTTTAAGTTGCAAGTGGTAGGGATTAGTGTTGAAATTTTATGTTCAATTTAAATGCGTAAACCCTTGTACTTATTTTAATTTTTTTTGAATATGATTGTAAAAAGAAAACTGTTAACATTAATTAAAATTTTCAACTCACAAAATTTTATATATTAAAAAACTACTTACTATTAATTTATTTTATTAAATATGATATTAACTAAATTTTATATATACACTTTAAGTTCACACTATCATTTTTCTATTTTTCTTATATATATGTTAATTGATGTGTAGAATAGTTGTATAAATTATGTATGTATAGATTTTTGTGTAAAGATTTGTTTTTAAGTGTAACTTTAACTGATACAAGTTTAAATTTATATATATATATTTATATATATATATATATATATATATATATATATATATATATATATATATATATATATATATATATAACTTTAATTGGTACAAGTTTATATATATAGATTATCATGGTGAGTTAAAAACCTAACATGTACCAGAAGTAAGAGGGCTCCATTACATTTGGTGAACCCACCTCACAACGAGGCAATTTCCAGCCAAGATTATCAGCAAATTGCGTATAGCAAAATCAACACTGATAGCCCATAGTTCACTGAGAATCACACATCAATTTTTATTCGAGGTTTGAATGATTTATTAAAAATAAAGATCATTTTTATTTTATGTTTGTAGTGGCATATAAAGGTAATGCTTAAAGCATATCCATGAACACATTTAAAAAAGAAAGGGAAAAGGATTTAAAAAGGTAATTGGAAATTTTTTCATAAAAACTATTTGGGGTGGGTAATGTAATTGAAGTAGTGTTTATTTCAAGGGGGAGTAGAGATAACATTTTAATTATTTCAAGGGGAGTAGAGATAACATTTTAATTTTTTTTTTTTTTTTTTTTTTATTGTTTATGAAAAAATAAAGGGGATTCAAGAGTTAAAATTTAATTTTGTTTTGGTATGTATAACATAATTCTATAAGGTTTGATTAAAGGAAAGTATAAAGTTCAATCAACATTTTTTTCAAAAGACTATAAGAGGGTCAATGTTAAGTCCTTATAGTCCTTTTTGAGTGGAGAGACTTGTGTTTTTGGTGTCTTTCGTGTGGTGCATTTGATGATTTGCTGATTAACATAATTGGCACATAAAATTCTTTCTCTTAAGGAAAACACTCATAAAAATGTCCAAGCGTGTAAATCTATTCTCAAAATCAAATAAATTAGAGGGCTCCAAAAATTATAAAACTTGGAGGTGGCACATAGAAAACACACTCATATATAATGAACTATGGAAATATATATGTAGTGGAGATAAAAACCCACTAAACTCAAAGATGTTGCTCCATTGGCTAAGTGGGAATTGAAAGATGAAAACGCTTTGGCACTCTTAAAATCTTATGTGAATGAAGAAATGTATAATATTTAGAATTCTCTTGATGCATGGTATTCTTGGAATATTTTGAAATATTTGTTTGACAGTCAACCTGGAATAAAGAGGGTTGATCTTTAATTCAAATTGCTTCAACAAAAATTAACTCGTTGTGGTGATGTGCTGGAATACATTTCCAAATTAAAGAACATCAAGAAACGGAATAAACAAGGTAGGATTTACTCCTGTGGCATATGGTTTGTTGGCAACCATATTAATTGTAGGGTTGCCACCCTCCTATAATAATTTTCTAGAGACTCTACAGTTGATTCGTAAGTTGGAGAAAAATTCATTTGATTAGTTGAGCGAATTATTGTCTCAACATGATAAGAATTTCGGGAAGAAGAAACAAACTTGATAAGTTGTTTTTTTTTTTAAACAGGATCAAGCTCCAGTAAGAAATCTGCTATAATTTCAAGAGGAAGAGGTGTTACCATTAATACTAGAAATTTCAGTGGCAATCAAAATTAGTCTTCTTAAAGAGGATGTGGTCAAGGGCACAACCAAGGAAGAGGAAACAATAATTTTCAACAAGGGTCAAACAATTTTAGAAGAAATCAATCAAAAAGACTTGCAAATCATAACTATCAATTTGGAAGAGGCAGAGCCTAAGTCAAATCACATGCAAAAGATGTAATAGAGATGGCCATTATGCATCAGATTGTAGAACTCCTAATGATATGTTTCCTAAATTCAATAAATATTCATCTTCAACATAGTGTGATAATCCCAAAGATCTCGATGATGATCAAAATGGTTATGAGTATGATTAGTATCGAAGCAATTAGGGATCTCCAATTATGTTGGCAAGTTCCACCACTTCTTTTATGAAATTTCATTGTTTCCATGGCTCATGTAGTTGTCATTGTAGATGGAAAAGAGAAAAATTCCAACAACAAAATCCTTCTTGCAAAAGTTTTGTAAACACATTTCTACCAAAAGTTAAAATCCTTCTAAGCCATTTTCTTATGCCCAAAACTTATATATATATACTCGTAGAAAACCCTCTGACTACTTTCCCATTATCCATGAATGGTAAGCAAGGTAAACATTCAACCCTAATTATGGGGCCACGCCGGGGGGGGGATGCATACTAATGCATACTAAAGAAACACACTTTTACCTAATGACACATTAGACAAAGTAGATCTTAACTAACTCCTAAGTGTCTAAATATCCTAACATCCCTCCTTAAGAACAACTTGGGATAGGATTGAAGGATTTACAATAGTGACACAATAAGAGAAGGAAGGAGGCATTAGAGCCTATCCCCCCTTAATGACAACTTCATGAACTCCTAACATAGATCGAAGTTTGGAAAACTTCGCTTTTGTAAGAGACTTTGTGAAAATGACTGCAACTTGATCTTCTATACGGAAAAAGAGAACTTAAATAAATCAATCATGAATGACATTTATGATGAAGAGCATGTGTAGCTTGATGTGTTTGTTGCACTGATGCTGAACTGGGTATTTGGTGAGATTGATGGCACTCTGATTGTCACATAAAAGGCTAGTCGGATGCTGCTGCTAGAATCCAAACTATGAAAGGACCTGCCAAAGCCACAAGGCTTCCTGACTTGCATTTACCATTGCTCGATACTTTTTTTTTGTTGAAGAAAATGAAATAGCTTGTTGTTTCTTATAGGCCCAAGTGACAGGTCCTGAACCAGGGATGAAAACATAACTCGTAGTATAATTTTGATCATCAGTGCCATCGACACAATCTGAATCACTGAAACCAACAAATAAAGGAGTCCCCTCAGGACTGCAATGTATCCCAAATTGAATTGTACCACAGACATACTAGAGTATCCTTTTATCTGTTTTCCAATGGATTTCATGGGGTGTTTGCATATAATGGGAAACAATACCAACAAAAAAGGAAAGATCGGGACATGTATGAGTCAAGTATAACAGGCTACCAACTAACTAACGATACAAAGTGGCATCAACTTTGGGAGAATTACAGGTGGCTGCAAGCTTGACTTCAAATTGGAAAGGAGAAGGGGATGGTTTACAATCTTCCATGTGGAAGCGATGAAGAATGTCACAAGAATACTTAGACCGGGAAAGAAAAAATCCTTCATTGGTTTGAAAAACTTGGAAGGCAAGGAAATAGTGCAAACATCCTAAGTCTGTCATTTCAAATTTCTTCTTAAGACTGGTTTTCACATGGTTTAAAAGTTTTGAGTCACTACCAACAGGGATAAGGTCATCAAAATAAAGGACAAGGATTATGAGTTGGCTTCCTACTTTCTTGGTATAGACATTAGGATCATAATGGCATCTAGAAAATCGGGTGTCAATACAAAAGTTGTCCATTTTGTCATAAGAAGCTCGAGGAGCATGCTTAAGACCATAAATAGTGTTCTTAAGGTAACAAACAAGGATAGAGTAATTCTGGACATAACCAAGAGGTTGTTCCATGTATATTTCTTCTTACAAATCCTCATGCAAGAAGGTGAATTTAACATCCATTTGATGGACTTCCCATTTATGTGAGGTAGGAAGGGAAAGAACAAGGAGGATGGAATTCATTTTGGCTATAAGGGAAAATGTTTCATTATAGTCAATTCCTTCAACTTGGGAAAATCTTTTGGCAACTAACCGATCCTTATTCCTTTCAACACTTCCATATGATGCATACTTAGTTCTCTAGACCCATTTACATCTGACAAGTTTTCTTCCTTTTGGAAGAGGTACAAGATCCCAAGTATCATTTGCTATTAAAGAACGATACTCTTCATTCATTTTTGTATCCCAATATGTATGAACTAAAGCTTCTGTGAATGTCTATGGATCACGAGTCTATGAAACTTGAGACAAAAAAGAAGAGGGTCGTTGGAACTGTGAACGTGTCTAACGCTGATCTGAAGGATCACCGACAAGATCACTAGTTGCTTCTCGTGTTGAACGGACCCATCTAGGAAGTGGTGTTGTTGGCACTGGTTTAGGTTCAATGGACTCATATGGAGGAAGGTGAGAAGGCGATGGTGGATTTTAATCCTCACTATCATCATCTAAAGAAGAAACTAGAATAGGAACAAAAGAAGGCACAAATGCTGAAGATGGCTCACATGTTGAATAAGGCACAATCGTTGAATTAGGCTCGTAGGACAAGAGATTTTCATCAAATATAACATATCTTCTAACAATAATTTCATTACAATGTGGTTGAATAAGTCTGTAACCTTTGAAATCTTCAGAATAACCAACAAATATACACTTCTCACTTTTATGCTGCAATGATTTCCTTTTCTCACCAGGAATGTGAGCCCATTCTATACTTCCAAATACACGAAAGTGACTTACATATGGTTTAATTTTAGTCCAAGATTCTTTTGGTGTTATATTTTTAAGAGCCTTTGTGGGAGTGATATTTACTATGTAATTTGCATATTTGATGGCTTCCGCCCAATACTTTAGACTTAATCGCTTAGATTGGATCATACAATTACCCATTTATTTTAATGTGCGGTTCTTTCTCTAAGCAACACCATTTTGTTGTGGTGTATATGGAACAATGTGTTGCATTTGGATTGCTTGTGTAGTGTAGTAACTTGCAAAATTATTGTTCACATATTATCCTCCATTATCTATTATTAACCTTTGAATTTCATGTCCATATTGCTTTTCTACAAGGGCCTTGTAGAAAAGAAACTTGTCAAAAACTTCGCTCGTAAGTTTTAAGAGGTAAATCCAAGTACATCTAGAAATGTCATGAATGCAATTTAAGAAAAACTTGCACCTAGAAAAAGAAGGAGAAGAAAGTGGATCACACAAGTCACTGTGAACAAGTTGCAGAGGACCCGAGGCATGCTAAGAGGCACGTTTGTCAAAATTTCCCCAATGACGTTTGTCAAGAACACAACCAACACACACACCATCTTGACATGAAACAAGAGGAAGACCAATCACCATATGTTGATTACATAGTGGATGCAATGAGTGATAGTTTAGATCACCAAACCTCTCATGCCAAAGTTTTCTCAAGTCGTCACTACGAGCAAAAAAAACTGATGGAAAAGATGATGACCCAAAGTTGTCAAACTTGTACAACCTGGTAATATCATCAACATTTCCAATTACAAGAGCATGCCGAGGATCTTTTAGATCCTTGATTACAACTTTGTGAGGTGAAAAATATATGGTTTTACCTTCACCTCAATGAGTTAATTGATATATTGATATAAGGTTACATGAAAGACTTGGAACACATAATACGTCATTGAAATGACCATTATCTATATGAATTGTTCCAGATCATACAACACTAAGAAATCTGTCTTCACCAACAAATATTTTCTTGGTGTTACATTCATTTAGAGTAGAAAATATGGCTTTCTCCTTAGCCATATGATAAGATGCTCCAGAATCAATAATCCACTCATTAGAAGAAGAAGTAGAAGTTGTATTGAAGGAGAAACCAGAAGCATAAAGTGCATGCCTATGAGAAGAATAAGAAGAAGTAGAATCAATATTGATGCTTTTCTTCTTCATCGTTGCTTCTAAAGCTACCGTCTTCTTGAAACATTTGGACTCATCATGACCGTCTTTCCCACAAAACTTTCAATGTCTGTCAGTCTTCTTATTTTTAGATTTTGCTCCTTTGTCACCATTAGGAGTTGAAGCTGTTTGAGTGGGTTTGGGACCCTTGTTTTGCTTGTTGTTGTGGCGATGATGTTTCTTCTTGGGATTCTTTTGTTTATCTTTCTGCTAGGAAACTAAGGCTTTGTTGGAGGTACCTACAATGTTGATCACTCCAAGTTGTACAAGCTTATCTTTCTCTCTAATCAAAGCATCACAAAAGGAATAAAGAGTGAGTTTTTGATAAGATTTCCCTAGAGTATCTCTCATGACATAAAATGTAGATACAAACACAAAATATGCACTACCTAGATTAGAAAGAATAATATAGATGCAATGCTCTTCCCCCAAATCTAAGTTACACTCTTCACATAAAATTCTAAGTGTTTTAAACTTAGATAGATAGTCTTCAATGCAAGAAAAAACATTTGGAATAAAAGTCAATATCTTATCTTCTAACTGACATGCTTGAATAATATTGTGTTTACCAAACATATATTCAATATTTTCCCAAGATTCATCGAGTTCATAAATTTCTTGAAGGTGAAACCTTAAATTGGGAGAGATGGACATTCTGATTAGTCCACATGCTTAGTCATACCTATTATCCCATTTGACTTTATTTTCATTATCAGTGGGTTATTTTTCCTTTCCCAAGGTAATCCAATACAAGCCTTTACTTCTTAATAAATCCTCCATATGAGATTTTCATTGGAAGTAGTTGGTGATGGTAAGAAAAATATCACTGGAAGAAGCCATATTAAATATGTAGATAATGTGGATTTAAAAAATGAAACTAATGATCTGGATGGAAAGATCTCGAAAAATTAGGTGGTTTTAAAAACCAACACTGAAAACAGACTTTGGATGTGAAAGTTATGCCTTTTTGAAAAAATCATAAATGGCAACCAAAGAGCCACATGGTAAATAAAATTTGGTCCACGTGGTGATACCCCTCCAAATAACCTCACTTTTACAAATAAATTTCTTTATGAGGTGACCCACTTTTACAAAAAGAAGTGGGGATCACTTTTACAGTGAAGTTACTTTATTAAAAAAAGTTGCATGCAAAATAAATAACTTTAAAATAAAATAATAAAGCTACTTATAGTAATTTACTTTTTATACTTGAAGTGAAATACAATTTACAATGGATGCATGAATTTTTTCAAAAACATTAACCAAAAAGAGACTTGAACTCAAGAACTCTTACTTAATAAGACAACTTTTAACCAAGTGAGCTAGAAAAACATATTGTATTGTTTAGAAGGAGGATTGGGGTTGTTGTTGTGGAAGATGACCTTGGAGAGTATGCTAAAAAAATATATGTTCAAACAAGAAAATATTTCCGCTTCTCGATGACAACAAGGGTTATATCTCAGTTAGTTTACCCAGAAAATGTGTTAAAATATTCGATGTGCTCATTTTTTCATAGAAAATATCTCAATATTGTCACCCAACCATAGGCATGCAACCATCCACGAGCACCATAACCTTGATAGATAGAATAATTTTGGAAGAAGTTCCAGACCCAACAGATAACCAAGAGATAGGATATCTCTCTCTTTCTCCAAGAATAGCGCACCAAACAGAGAGTCCACAAACTAGAAACCAAAACCAAAAAACCAGTTGCAGTAGCTGAAGCTGCACTCCTTCTCCAAACTTGTGTACCAATTGAATTTTTTGAGTTGTGAATGAAAAAATGAGCTCAAGCGCCCTTTATTTATAGTGTTCTTTTTCACCTGTCCAGGCCGACTTCTTCGTTTAGAGGCTAATACTTAAAAAATAATTATTTTATTGAGCCAAAATGTCTTTTAGGGTTTCTACACATATGTTTAGGGTTTATCTAGCTTCTATAACATTCTAATATAGTTATATATTACACATGGAGTTTAATACCTCCCGCAACTACCGTAACATCAACACTCCCTTCTAGATAGGGAGGTATTTGTTGATACTGAGAGGGGGGTGAATCAATATCAAGTACAATTTAAAACATTTTTCAACTTATACTTAAACCATTCAACTATATCCAATGAGAAATGAACAATAGTATAAGAGTTACACCAATAGACCATAATACACCGTGCACAATATATGAGAAATAATCAATAGTTTATTGTTCAAGGGAAGTAATGAATTCCAAAGGCAGCTACAGATTCCAAATGTAAAGGGAGGGATAAACCTCCAAGAGGAAGATACAATCCTCCAATATCAAGAGAGAGTTTAACTCTCCATCCTCGCCCCTTCCTTCCACCCAAGAATATATGAGAGATAATAAAACTTTACATTAGATCATCACCATCAACCAATCATTACATAGAACCTAATAATTCTTCCCGATACTTCTTCAATTTCTGCAATTCTTCAATTCTTGGAGTAGTCTAATCCTGTAGATAATATTAATCAATGTATTCTATGAAACTCCTCAAATTTTCACTCCTTGAATCCTCCCCAAAAGGAGCTTATAGAAAGAATGGTAGACTTTACTCAATTCTAGTCTATTCAGAAGACCCAACTTGTACAGCATGCCCCGTGCTCACTATTTAACATCTGATTCTAAAACTCGTACACAAGAAACTAAAGTCC
>ML801459.1:71189-86558 GCA_009831015.1 Picea engelmannii | reverse complement strand
TATGTGAAATTATATTGGTTTGGATGCATTTCTATGACATGTGGACCAGTGCAGGATTTCAGGTGGAGAGACTGCCCAAAACTGAATAGACGATGACAAAACTCCCAGCAACACAGTGCCACTGTATATTCCATTGTAGGGTGTGGACCCTAGTCCTGTTAGGAGGGGTGGCGGCATTTCCCACCATGTATCCTCCAAAACCTGAAGTCATGGGAGGAGGATGTTAGCTCACGCTCCCCTAGACATGTGATGATGACTGTCAGTTGCCTGCTGGGGAAGCTTGGTCAAGATAGTGACACTTCCGCTTACGGGTTCTATTTGGAGTTAGGTCAATATAGTTGATTCTCCAAGATAGTCCAACAGAGGAAGGATAGGAATGGAATATGGAAGTAAGTTAGGGAGGAAGGATGAGTAGAAATAGTTGAGAGTGTATGGAGATTTGTCTTATGGTGGCATTTATTGTTTTTCCTTCTGAAAAGAAAATGTGTATATATATGAATATTCATAATTATGTAATTAAACTACAATTGTCTAAATAACATTGTTGAGCTAGATAATAGTAATTAAAGGATTTCTCAAACATTTGATTGGTTTATTGTCTTTTATAAAATGAATAGTCTTGTTGAATGGATTGGATGCATATGGAAATTACTATAGAGATGATAGTTATTGATATTAGTACATGAATGAGACTTGTATGTACTAGCTACACATGCATTTCTTGCGCATGTACACTAGTATCAATGAGTTTCTTGGCTTACTTACTAATAATGATAGTTATTTGTTATGAATATGTGAACCATGTTTCTTTTCCCTTGTATCATAAAATAGTTTAACTTCAAGACGAAGTTTCCTGAAGGGTGGGTGTATGTAACAACCCTAGTTAAATAGTTGCATAAGGTTTATCAAGTATAGTTAAATAAATAATTAACTGTCCTAATGTGTATTAGTTAAATAATGATTATTTATTTAATAATATTAATTAATTGTTTATTTATTTATTAATTGTTTAATTGTTTAATATATGTTGATTAATGAATTAATTGATTAATTAACACATTTAAGATTTGGGTAAAGAATTAAAGGATTAATAATTTTAATTTATTTATTAGAAAACTTAAACGTATGAAGGATAAGGCATTAAATGGATGGATAGGGTATTGAATGGAGGGATAAGGTATTAAATGGAGGGATAAGGTGGGTGGAATTAAATGAAGGAGGAGGCGGTGAATGGGGGAAGGATATCAGGGGGTAGAGGCATTCGGGAGAGGGACTTTTGGAAATTGGGGGAAGAAAGAAACATTTCAGAGATTAGGGACTGTATGTGTTTGTTGGTTTGACATTTTTTGGTTTGGAAGTTTGGGTGGACTGTTACAGGGGTGCACCAGGTTGCTGGGAGTTTTGGGCATGGGGGCCAGGAATCCTCACGGAGTCCTGGAGCTAGGGAGCCGGACAGGCTCTGTTCCTAACTGGCAGGGAGGAAAGATTCTGTTTTGGGCAGAGCAGCAGAGAGAACAACCGGAGATTGGGGAAATAACATCAGACAGAGGTATGTATTTTAGTGATTATGTTGTGTTACGTGATGGTTACGTGATTTACTTTCATGTTGTGGATGAATTAATTTATGCTGAATAAGTTATGGTTAAATGTTGAAGATTAAATTGTACAGAAAAACATTTATCTACTCTCTATTCTTTTAAACTGTGTTTTATAAGGCTCTGTGGGGAAAAAGACCTTACAATCCCAATATCAAAGGTTTGACACTTGAAATCTCCCCCCTTTCACCATGGAAATGCCTTCAATTTATATGATTGAGAGGCTTAACTACCATGGGATATTTGGTGAAGTAGTTGAGGATATGGTTCCATAAGTTTGGATTTGATCCTAATATAGAGCCATAGAATATCGTTGGATCAAAACCAACCTCATCTCTTCAGAGTCGTCCCTCAAGAAAAGGTGGGATTCACCATATTTTCCTCTAACTAAACTAGTGCACCCCTTGAGTTAGAGAAAGAGTGCCAATGGTTATCCCTAAACAAGGCAAAGGGGAGCCAGCCTAATACAGTGGAACTCCCCCATCATGGACATGGTGATCCACCCTTCATAAATTCTCAAAAAATGGCACTCCCCCAGCATGTCCAGGGGGGAACCACCCTTCATAAATTCCCTAGAAATGGTCGATTTTCCAAGTAAAAGGAATGTTTCTGACCTTTAAATGACGGGTTTCTTCCTCCAACATGAATTAGGGATAACGAAAAATGTTTTTCATGGTTTCAATGAGTTGAAAAACTTGGAAAAGTTCATTCAACACTTATTAAGGTGCATATGACACTTGACAAAGTGCATGCAACACTTAGTAAGGCGCATACGACACTTTGCGACACTTGCAACACTTAGAGTGTGACACTTAGAGTGCGACACTTAAGTGTGGAATTTTGATGTGTAATATAGATAGGAGGTCACACTCCCATATTGTATCTTTGTAACATTATTCATTCTAATAAAGTTAAGGCATCTTCCTTGGGTGCCTCCCATACATCTATGTTGTGGAGTCTTTATTATTCTTGAATGTTAATATTGACATTGTATTGAATGTATAAGGATCATTGATAATTGGCTAAGTGCAATAGTTCTGGCATGCTTTAAGGCCATAGTTGGAAATGTGCCTATTGTGATCTTGGTTGTATTCAACTTAGTTGTATATCTACCCAACTATAGCTTAAGGCATAGTTATGGGTAACTATTAAGTGAAGGGACATACTTTGGTTGTAGTAGGTGTAGGTTGGCCATGCCCCTATAGTTTAGGCAAGGAAGTTTTAGATGACCTTAGGTTCCAAATGTTGCAACAATGGGTTCCTTGTAAACCTCACCTTGTTGGACTTAGGGAGTTGACCCATTCCTGGGTATGACCGCTAACTAAATTTAGTTGACCATGTCCACATTCGAATTCCACATCCACCTTTTATGGACATGTAAAACTGACATGATCTGTGGATATTTAGTTTGGTGTATGACCAAACCTATTTATAGACAATCCCTCATATCGACCTTTCAATCATCAGATCATGCATATGTTTTGTGCTTCAGTGCAACATTGTCTTTAGAGACAACCACTACTCTCAGATCCACTATTCTTCTCTATGGTTAAATGCCTATCCTAACATGGTATCATAGCTGATGGTTTTGTGATATATCAGATTCACAGATAAAGGAAATGAGATTGTGACAGTGGTGAATCAACGATCTAGTTTTTCCCAATCAGTGGTGGGTTTTTCAAAACTGGAGACTCATTGCCAATATTGTTTTGTGAGAATTTTATTTCCAATCATGGGTTATTGAGGCATGGAAACCCTTCCTTTATTTTCTATTCTTTCTGGGTTATTCCCTAATTCTATTGAATGTCTAGAAGTTGTAAGCTTGGGTGAGTCAATTGAATTGCATAGTGTATACATCAATCAATCCACTTGTGGATTTGGTGGCTCATTTTGTCAAATCGGGTGGCTCATTGAACGACTCAAGCGACTAATATTTAAAATGTTTTATTGGAGTTATATTCTCCACTCGATTACTCGACAGACTTAAATTTAGGTCAATTTGGATTAATTGTGCTTGGCTGACTGAAATTGTGACTTTGTCGACCTATGGAAAATGAGTTTTCATTCTTTTCTACTTGAAGACTGATGTATCAAACCCTCATTGATTTCTTGCGGGTTTTTTTTTACTTACCCATCAAAAAAATGAAGGGCGAACTAAGCTCTTTTTTCTCATGCCAAAACCTTTTATTTTTATCTCGACTTGAATGCATGACTAGATATGATGTGACTAAACCAACATTATATATTGAGTCGACTGCACAAGGGTTCAATAGTGTAATGATCCAAATTCCTAAAATACCATATAATAACAAAAGTACACACCAAGTATAGAATGTGAGCATGGAGCACAACTCCAATATAGATAAGTTACTCAATAATGCCTTAAATAATAGGGGAACCCCCTCCAAATAATCAAATACCATTCATACTTCACAATTTACATGTCCAATAATGAATACATGATCTTTTATATATAGGTGTTCACACTTGCACATGAGGCCCCTTTACTACTAGGCCGACCCTATTACATATAGTTTACACATTACATGTACATTTAGGCCCATATATTCCCCCCCTTGGGGTCATATCATATACATTTAGCCATATATATGACCCCCCTTCGGTCATAACATAATACCCTCCTTAAAAATTATTTGTCCTCAAAGATTTGCAATTAAAGGCTTCACATGTGATGAAACCAAGTAATACAATTTTCTTATGTTCCTGCTTTCTTCATTCCATTGTTGATGATCTAACCATGAAAAACCATTTCTTTTCGGTCTTAATCCTTGGTGTCTAGTTGTTGCATAATTTTATTTCCTTTGATTCCATGTATTTTTGTTGTAGATTCTCCAATTTGTAGTGGTTGTTGGTCTCTGATAATAACTTGTTGAAGATTGGTTTGGTGATGCCTTGTTCCATGAATATTGACAAGTATTCCATATTATTCCTTCATAATGTTGATATCTTCCTTCTTTTATTCCTTTAAATGTTTCCTGGTAATGAGGGTGTCGATATGGTTTCACATTTGGTAGTCTTACTTCACTCTGCACATGCATTTCAACTATCTTGTTTTTAGAGACAATGGCATCCTCAATTATATTTTCTTGGTATTTTATTACTCTAGCCTTGGATATAATATCATCATATTTGGCATGTACATCCTCTAGATCGAGTTCAACTTCTTTAAGTATCTTTAGTGACCTTCTTGAATCTTGTCTTCTTTCTCTTTTTCAAAGCTGCAATGTCACCCCATTTATCAAATTTTGACGTCCTTCTTCAATTCTGGATTGCATTTTTTATTTTACCTCATCAATATTTAGGGATTCTTCAGCCTTATTTCAAATTTCCTTTTCAAGTATTTTGGTAGAGTCTCCATCCAAGATCCTTTATTTTTCTTGATTTTGACAATGCTTCTTTTCTTATTTCAATCTCTTGACCTCATCCAATAGTTTTTTATTATGGTTTCATAGTCTACATATCTCTTCATATTTATTTTTTAAATCTTCCCTTGAGTCATCCTTTTCCCACTATGATTTACTATTCTTTTATTTTCGTCAGTTGTTAACCTCCTTAATGAGTGATTCATTAAGTCATTACATCTTGGAAAACTCATCGTTTTTCTTTGTAATACATTTTCTTATCTCTTCATTCTCCTTTTGAAATTTGGAGACATTTTCTTTTGATTCATTTAATTCCACTTGAATTTTATGCATCTCCTCCACTTTGTTTTTATCATTCATCCATTTATTTGAGAATAATTCTTCAAATACTTCCCATGTGGTGCTTATTTTAGTACCTTCGTCAAAGTTATACCACCACTTACCAACTTCACCATAGAAACAAATACCTACCCCAAAAGGAGTCTTTCAATGTTTCTTAATCATTCTCAACCATTACCTAGGATTGATTTCGTCATTGTCTTCATCTCCACTAAATTTAGGTATTGTCATTGACTGTTAATTGAGGTCTAACCCCAATCCTTAACTTACAACCTCAGTATATTAAGGATACTTATCTCAAACAATTATAATCCTTGTTCCACTATGTTTGTCTATGTTTTATCTTTCTAATGGATTTTGAATCATCTCAATCGGACATTCCAATCAAAAGTTATTATAGTTTGAAGTGAACATACCTTTGAAACCCTGATTTGGAGTTTGTCCTCCTAGCCAACCTTCCTTATGATGTATCTCTGAAATTTAGGTCCTTTTGATTTTGAAATTGTGACTTGTAGTACTCTGAAATGTCTACTTTCCAATGTGCTAGTGAAAAAATCCCCCTATAACTATACCAAGGTTGTAAGTATAGACAGATAAAATGACTCCCTAAAAGTCAATCTAATTTATTCACTACCCTAAACATTTGAAAATAGATGAATAGAAAGCAGTGAAAGAGTAAGTCATAAATCATACCTTTTATCCAACGTTTAGTGTTGATCTCCTTAAGCTCTATAGCTCCCAATACTGCAAGTCTCCTCCCAAAGATGGCCTGCATCCACAACTAGGAAAACAAGGCTACAAGCATGCTACTTTTATTCATCAATTAAGGTTAGATATAAATTTTTATGTATAAATCAAAGAAAAGACATAAAAGCCATCATTTGGGACAGGGAAAAGAGATTCTTGTATTCAATAAACAAATATTGAAGCTTACAACCTTTGTAGGCCGATGATCCATGAAATTGGTCGGTTTCCTCTTGACAATGCTCCAAGTGAAACTTCCAAAAGCCTCTTATCAAAATCTACTAATCACCTCAAGGGAAGGGAATGGATTGTATGGGAGAAAAGGGCTAGAGAGGGAATTCTGAGGCAATAACTCACAAAAATCTACAAATACTTGTGCAAGGAAGGAAAGAGAATTTGGGAAGAGTTTCACCATTCTAATGCTTGATTGTGTAATGATACCTCAATACCTCCTTTTATATGAAAAAAAGATATTTATTCAGTTGGGGGAGGGGCTATGGAAGATGAATTGGTTGGGAAACCTCCAATAGCCCGTAAATTTCACTGAATTCCTTACAAATTTTTAATTTTTTCAACTTTTGGAGGTATACGCGGGTTGTTTAGTGTGAAACAAGAATATGTATGTGGGATATCTAGCATGAAACAAGCATATGTATGCAAGAAATAGTGCAACAAGGCATGTAAATGCTCTAAAAAATGGTTTTTTAAATAGATTTCCTCAGCAGTGAATTGGAAAATTATGCAAGTACGATGGCCAATGCCATGTATGAATAGGTAGGGAATTTTAGGGATATAAAATATGCCCCCTAATGTATGAGGTCATAAGAGAAACTGATGGCTGAAATACATTACAATATATTCACCAATGAGAATGCACAAAATCGAGTGAGCCTCGGACCAAAGTTCGGAAGGTATCATCTGTAAAACAACAATTGTCTCTCTGAGGTGGGAATACCCATGATCAGAATGAACTAAATCATGGATGCCAATCAAATACACTGCAGATCCATGTCATATAACTATATAAAGTGTATCCGCAAGCAATACACAACAGATATACATCTCAAAATTAGTCGAAGATAAACAAGTACAATATGCATCTTCAAGAAGCTAATGATGCATGTGGCTGGAGATGAAAAATTCATAGCTCGAGAAACAACTTCAAGATATTCAAAACTCAGGTAGGAGTAAAATGGGAATGTAAGACTCACTACTTTGAGGTATTTGACAATCCATCAGGAAAATACTGGAGGATCTCGATGATTAGGAAGATAACTTCGTCGATTTTGAATCTAGACTTGACTGGACTCTCGGGATGGCCAACTCATGAAATCCAAGAGATAAACTATCAAAATTCGGACTCAAGTTGGGTAAAAATTCCCTTGGACAAAAGCACGAAAGATGACCAGACTCAGGCAGTATGACATTGACATAAGTTTGTGATGTAGGAGGTGCAACAAACTCTCCATATGTTTGGAAGAGTAACCAAATAGATGAGGACACACATCTATGTAGCAAGAACAAATTCCTAAGGTCATAATAGATCCCAATGCTTGAGGAACAAATTGAAGGATGTGCTTTGTCCAAGGGTGACTATATTTTCTTCTGAAAAAAGAATGGATATTTCTCGTCCCCTCTTTTTGTAATATTTGATTTTTTTTGTCTTTTTCAATTTTTAAACGAGTTTGAAAAAGAATAAAGAATGCTACGTTACAAGGTAGGAACGAGTGTCGCGAGAAAAAGAACTAGTTCCAAGAACATGTAACATACTAATGCTCAGGGAAAGGAGACATATGCAGGATAAGGACACTCAGGGAAAATTCCTCCATGGGTCAAGGGGTTAGACCATAGAGGCAAAATTTGTTGCAAGGCTTGCATATAAGGAATGCTTCAAAGGTTCAGTTGAGAGCAACATGGACTCGACATTAGGCCAAATATGCAAAGATGATACCACAATGAGACTAAGCATGACAAAATAAGACCCCTTTGTAAAAATTTTACGATCCCAAAGAATGTAAGATCATTAGTTTTTTCACGTTTAGAGATTCTGAAAAAATGCAAAAACAAGACTCTAGGGAGTAACTTTTTTGTAGTTATTCCAGTTGGCTTGAAAAAGGGTTAAACTTTCACTGAAAAGAAGTATTTTCGAAACCATTTTAACGAGTGTGACAAAGACAAAATCACTCTACAATATTTTCAATTTTAAGGAATCTGAAAAGAGCTTAACTATGGACTCACAACCTTTTTTTGAGTTTATTCTCCTTAGCCTGAAAAGGTATAAAAGTAACTGAGGAGAACTCTCCCAATGAGACGAATCTCCCGAGGTGTACCTTTTTACGCTATAATCTACTAGCTGGAAAAAGGGTTAAACTCATGCAAGTAGATGTTTATCAGTACCAATTTAATGAGTGTGAATGAATAAGGTAACTCGATGATATTTTCAATTTTAGGGAGTCTGAAAAGAGCTTAACCATGGGCTCTGGGGGGTCCCTTTTTCGTAAATAATCTCCAAGGCCCAAAAAAGGTGATAAACTTAAACCAAGGAGAATGTTCCTTTTTCAAAAATTTATTTCCTCAGGCCCGAAAAAGGGTTAAACTTACACCTGAGAATACTCTTCTACCGAACCAAATTTACTAGAGCATACCTTTATTCGTAAAATTATCCATTCAGGCCAAAAAAGGGGTAAACTATCGCCGAACATATGTGCCTTCAAATTTGAATTTGACGAGCGCAAAGGGAAACAAGATTGCTCGACAATATTTTCATTTTTAGAGAGTCTGAAAAGGAGTTAAAGAAGACTCCAGGGGGCTACTTTTCTCAAGTAATCCAAACAAGATAAAAAATAATAAATCCAGTCTTGTTGGATGTTGCTTTCGAATTTTAAAGTGAGCTTGAAAGAAAACAAAGCATTCTCATTAGGGAGTCCTAAGGGT
The DNA here is from genome assembly GCA_009831015.1 of Picea engelmannii. Classification (NCBI taxonomy): domain Eukaryota; kingdom Viridiplantae; phylum Streptophyta; class Pinopsida; order Pinales; family Pinaceae; genus Picea; species Picea engelmannii. The sequence continues at coordinate 77,563 of ML801459.1, read as the reverse complement.
AAGGCCAATAATGATGGTTAGAAAAAATAATGAGGCTTTGATATGTAATCATGAAGGGACTAATCGAAGACTCCCAAGCCTATAGTCAAAACTAACAACACAGACACCAAAATGCAGCAAAGGATCTACCTAGGGCATCCATGTAGAGGTAGGCTCTACCACCTAATTACGACACTTCTAAAGCATCAAAGAATATTTCATGTCGCACTTCGGTGGGGTCGAACCTATGGAAAAGAGAAAAAAGACTTTGAGATGCAAAAAGTGGGAATGAAATCCTAACTTATATGCAAAAGTTGGAAAAAACAACTTTTACCAAAGGATGTCGAAAATGTAACCAATCCCAAAAATAATTACCAAAACAAAAGGAGAAAAGTACTGAAACGACCAATAGATAACTCAGAAGTGAATTCGAGTAGCCACCAAGCCAGGAAAAAATGATAAAGGGGACCAAAAATGGGCAAAAAGGGGAAAAATAGTCTATAAATAGAAGTGGACATCTCATTTTCACCATTGCAAATTGGAAATTACCAAAAAGGTAAAAAAAACCCTTCGTCAAAAGAGTGGATTTCAGGAGCTACAATGGATGAAACAACCTTCTACTTGGACCAAGTAAGTACAAACCACTTCTTCTTGCATTTCAATTCCTTTCTTTTAAGTTAATTTTATGTTTGGGATGGGAACACCCTTGTAAAAGGGCCGTGCCTGCGTGTATGTAGGTTTTCCAAGGCCAACCCACGTATGTACTCAGGAAGAAGAATAAACAACTTGAGTACATACACAACTGTGTAGTAAACAACCCATGTACACCTCCCTTTGTATTAAAAAAAAATTAGAAGGAAAGTATTAACTCTTCTCCATATTTTCATGTGACAAGATGCATTTTCAGTGGAGGGAGAGAGAGCATGAGGATATTGATATCTTGGTCAAGGAGGACCCTATGGCCATTACCGCACTGAAACAATGTGGTTTATGGAAACTCTTCCAGTGTTTGTTTATGAGGGCACAAACGAGGCTACTCAACGCTCTCGTGGAGTATTGACATCTCGATGTAGAATATTTTATGCTAGGGGGTCAGTCACTAACCATGACTACAGAGGACACTTACTTTCTGACTGGCCTCTCGAGAAGATGGAAACCATTCAACTTGAGGACATTTCCTCTGGGGTCGTTCAACATTGAGGATTATATCCACGTGTATTGTGAGGTTGGTACTGAGAAAGTGGGTTCTCAAGTGACGATTCATAATATCACCAGCCTCTCTCTATGAGTGATCCTACTTCTAATCGGGAAGATTACTGGATCCACGACACTCCATTAGGCCTCACGCACACATATGCATTGTGAAATTCAGTGTTTGGAGGCACAATTTTTGACTGGAGTACCACCATGCTTGTATGCATGAAGAGACAACTCATAGAGTGTCTTAGGCATACCAACAAGAAATTTGGTTTTGGTACCATTTTATCCTCCTTCTTCTTCAAGAGGGTGCCCATTTTTAGTCCCAAAGAGATAGTATGGGGGCATGTAGCCTCCTTCCTAGTAGTGAGCAAGTGGGAAACTTTACATCTTAGAAAGGGTGGAGGGAGGAATATAAAGGCCTTCGATGACAAGTTTTTTTACTGGTGGGCATGTCAGATCCCGATTATCGAGGATTACCCCTATGCAGGGATCAGATTCCTCAGATATCCATACATGTTTGTTCCTCCTAACGAAGAGCATGGAGAGATAGGTAACATATATATTTTTGAAGTTTATTAAATTTTTAATTTTCATATATATCCTTTTTATGTATGTGTAGAGTACTAACTCGTGAATATGTTATGTACAGATGTGGGGCATGTTCGACCGACATACTTTTCTAGAACTTGACGTCATCCTCAACTAGAGGCAGGACCAACAACAATAGGAGGACCAAAAGTTGTGGGAGGACCCCCAGCCAGAGAGGTTGATAGAGTCTTACTACAAGTGGAGCAGAACCTCACCACTCTCACTCGTGTCGTTCCTATGGCTGAGATCGAGGATCTCCCCTCGTCTATGCAACCACATGTAGTAGGGGTGCCTCGGACTTGGGTCTAGTTGTTCTGACGTCTTGCAAACTCTGTCTTTAATTACAATAGGGCCAATATGCCTCGACCTTAGATAGCATTGGACCATTTATGTGTCGAGGTAACTTTTGTACTATTTATATTTTTTGAGGGCGTAATCCCAACAATGTAGACCGATGATGTTTGAGGCTTTAATGCCAACTTTTGTAATCATAACACTATTTCTGGACACGCACACACACACATATCTACATCTTCTTTATTTATGGAAATTTGTTTTACAAATGTATTTACATGTGTATGTTTGTGATTTTATTTTTATATGTGAGCAACATGCCAATCTAAAACTTGATTAGCTAAAGTATATGTTAAATGATTAAATCTACTAGGAAGATGGATATACATAATGTAATTAAAATATCATTCTAATAGATGTACCCTAAGGAATCGTTGGTGATGAGTGAGATCATAAACGTGGTAAACCCCATTTAACCCGGACACAAACAACTGAGCATCCAAGTAAACCTGGAGGCGATAAATGCCATGGGACAAAGCATCACGTAGGAATTCTATCACTACGTTGTACTAAAAAACATTATTAGTTGTGTTGCCTAGACAGATACCTCCAGAAGATAAAGGCTGACCTCCAGGTGTGAAAATCACTCAAGATGTGGAAGAAAGACTCTGAGTGTGTCAGCTAGTGCCATCCGCGAACCCAAAGTAAACCTCTGATTCACTTGACATCTGCCACAATGAAAAATAAGACATAAATAACTACATGTTCACAAGACAAAAAATACAAAAAATGTATAAGAGGCTATACATATATACAAGAATCCACCTAGGTGACCAACCTAAGAGTAGTACTTCTTACGTTAGAGCCCATTTCTAGGCTCCACCAAATCATTTCCTTCAAAATCAACCAGACTGAGTTGGTTACTAATTACTGGTTCTACTCTATTATCTGAGTTATTGACCTAGGGTTCATGTCTTTCGGGTCTCCAACAAAAACCTCTAACACTATCATCCCTCCTGGTAAACCAGAAGGCAACGCAACATGAAAAATGTTCCGTAGAGTCTCACCTGAGATAGCTTTAATGGGTGGTTGTAAGACTCATGTGTTTATAGCCTAGGATTGAGCACAAGATATGGGATCTATATTCTATACCATTTATTATAACTTGTGATTGCAACCTACTGTTATTCACAACTTATTCCCTCAATATCGCAACAACATTTAAGCAAGCAATGTAACAACTCATTCATTCATTAAGCATAAAAAATAACTACTGAAAAGATGGTAAATATATGCATGCATTCATCCCATTACAAAGATGTTACCGTGGTTCACCCCCTCTTGGGATACGTCCACAAATATTTGGCTCTTGTCTCTTTTATTATGGTAGTTTTTCATATCCGACGCTACACGCTTACAATTCTCCTTAGATGGGTAAGATCTATATGAGGCGAACTAGATCCCACCAGGCTCCTTATCTTGTGATATAGTTGTCAATTCTTCCTTCTTTCCTCTCCTCTAGTTCAACAACTTACAAAATAGTACATAACAACATTTTAATTTGCATGGACTCGTGCATATCTATGATGTAACAATGCAAAACCAAACTAACAAGAAGGAACCCCCTATGATACCTACATATCTATATTTATATATTTCGGGCTCTTAAGCCGTTTACAATATATTACCAAAAAACTAACCCTTTCGACATTAGGTCTTCCTCCCATGCGCGCGTGCTATGTTTTTCTTCCATCTGTCGCTTTCCTTGTGCAGGCCTTCTTGCATGCGCGCGTGCTATGTTTTTCTCCAATTGTTACTTCAGTTTTTGAATGCTTTATTTCCCCATGTTCGTCCTTATTTCCACTTCGGCCTGCTGCCAACATGCCCCCAACACTGACATGTGGCTCATCCTAAGACACCTAATCCTTTTGAGCTTCCTCGATCTCCTTTGTGATCCTATGGAACTTTTCCTTCAGCTCTATTGTTTGTGTTAGTGCCTGCACGATCTTATCCTTGATTGTGTCCACTACTTAGACTGCCACTTCATCGCTCAACAATCCTGCACATTCTGCATGGGTATATGTTATCTATGTCTTATCTTCCTCTGCTTGTGCTAGTACTTCTGCTACCTGCTCCTGTAATGGCTCAATTTGAGCCCTAGCTCCTATTTCTCAGTTTACACAGAGATTAGGTTTTGTTGCAATTTCTTAATCTCTTACGTCCCTTTGACACGTTATGGGATTGGTATGGTATTTTTCTTCTTCTTGAGCTCTTGGATCACTGCATTGATCCTTTCATCTTCCTTGTCCCACTATTGGACCTATGGATCTTCCTCCAACCTTATCCAAAGCTATGATACTTTATCGAACAAGTTAGCTACTGTGCTAACCTACTACTCTATCTCCTGTAGCTGTGTTGTTGCTTCCTGCTTCCTTTTCTCCTTCATTGTCGGTGGAGTGGTGGGTATGATCTATTCTCATAGATTCTCGATCTCCTTCTAATATTCTCGATGGCCTGCGCAATCTGATCAATATTTTCTGCTACTGGAAGTTTGTTCCCTTGTGTGGTGTTTGGAATTTTCTCAAAAATTCCTGCTACTCTTCTTTCCATTTCGTTCTTTCTTTCTTTTTCCTCCCAAGTTTCGAACTTGGCCTGCTCACAAACGTTTTCCAGCACCTCCCATTTCATTCTTTCTTGTTGTAATTCGACTAAGTTTATGTGTGCACGAGACTATACCTCATGGTCGACGCTAACCTGCAACTTGTGTAGTGCCCTTGATGGCATCCGCGTCAAGACCAATTGGATGTGGTTTAAATCCTTCAAGGGTGTCTGCCCCACGATTTCATCCATGTGAATCATTCTAGGTGTGATGTAGATTGTTGCATTTTTGTGTGGTAATGAGTGGACCAGATCTCTTTCTTCTACCTCCACTCTTTCGTCAGTATGTGGTGTTGATGGCTCTATGCTCTTGTTGTTGTCTTCTATTTGTACTTCCCCGAATTTCTTAAGGAACTGTTCATTTCTGCCAGCTCTTTTTGTAGTTTTTCCCTGTGATGTACTGCATGGTCGAAGTCCTCAGCTAGATAATCCTGGACCATTATAGAGATCATATCCCCATCATCCTCCGTAATCGTGTATTCTGGCGGTGCTCGTTTTTACTTTTACTTTTTGCGCGTGCCTCCTTCCTGCGTGGTTCGTCTCTTATTCCCCCTGGTTCCTGTGTGTTGGGATTTGAGGTAGTATCCTGTGCTCCCTCAATTCATTTCTATTTTTCCTTGGTTGGCTATGTATTCTTCTTCTACCCCTTCTAGGTTCCTGTCTTCTTTGGTCCTTTGTCTGTTTGTGTCGACTTGCCTTGGCCCGTTCTTGGTCTCTTGGGCACTTGGATTTCCAGAGGCCGCATTTCCCCCTGCTCTGCCTCTCCTTCTGCTGTTCTTTTTGACACTTCCTGGGAAATGGATGGAATATTCCATTCGTCGGTCCATTCACTAATGAACATATCGATATCACCCTCTATAATGAAGTAGTACATATGTAGCCATTGTTTAGCCGGATCCTACCATGCCTATATCCACATTGCTTGTCGTGTGGCCTGGAAATTGGCGATGTCTGCATATCGCGCGACAACCTTGGGTGTTATTCTCCATGATTGGATGATGGATTCCTATATGTATCGTAGGTATGTGTTAAGGTCCTAACCCTCACATAGGTAGACCAATGTATTCATATGTAATAAAGGTCAATATTAATAAGGCCTTTCAATAAAATAGAATAAGGCGGATGTAAGAAGACCTAATAGAAGCTTCCGCTTCTAGAAAGATCTTCCTCTAGATGCTTCTCTTAATAGACATATTTAGTATAAATAAGGGTATGAGAAACCTAGCTTGGAGATTATTGTAACAGAGCATTGCTCGACTGGAGGTTGCCCCCTCAAAGAGTCCTGTGAACATTGCTTTCTGAATCAAAGTGCTATTTCTATTGCTATTTCGTATATCATTTCTGTGTATTGTGAAGATTATGTTGGATATTTTACTGTTATTCTACCATTTCTAGCATTTTATTTCTGTTCTGCATATTTTATATATCTGGTATCTTGCAAGTGGTATCAGAGCACTTTCCTTGGCAGAAATTGTGGATATTTTTTTTTTAGGGTAGAGACGTATTCCAGTGTCTTTAAGCCACAAAGATCTGTCGTTACGCGCATAAACCCGCGGTTGAGGGATTCATACATGCAGGAAATACAAGTGGTTCTTAAGCGCACATCTGTTGGCCACCCTTGTAACCCCTGTTGGTACCCCTTCGAGTGGTAGCGC